>JALRMF010000453.1:0-35231 GCA_026120015.1 Dendrostoma leiphaemia | reverse complement strand
GGTTACTAAAAAGCAAGGTTTTTAATAGTTTTTATAAGTATAATTGCTTTTTTTAGCATTTAACTGCTGATATAGTATAAAGTTTATAGTGTATTTCTTTTGTAAAAACTATAGTTTTTTTTATATAGTTTTTATATATATAATTATATAAGCTATAAAAGAAAAGATGCTAGTGTTGGAATAAATAGCATTGTAGCTTTGTATAAGGGCTAGTAAAGATGCCGGTGTTGACCACTAAAGTAGTTTAGTAGACTAAGACTAGGCATACAGTTACATATGCTTAAAATGTATATATAAATCCTTTGTACAAGGCAGGAGACTTTGTCTTTTTTTCTTTGTATAAGGTAGAGCTAAATATAATTTCGTTTCTACCCTATTATATTATTTGTTTACACTTGATATGTATGTATATAAGGAAGCTTATTTAATAATATCACTAATTTTGCTACTATTATCTCTATATTACGTTAGCGGTATAAGAGCAAAAAGGCAGCGAGTAGCTAGTTATAAGCTATATTGCTATGCTTAGTAAAAGTGTTTATGCTTAGTGCGCTTAGCGGCGCAATAAGTGCGTTAAGGTAAGCAAGGCAAATAAGCAGCGTATAAGTAGCAGTTTGCTAACAAAGTATAATATAAGTTTTTACTAGCATAATAAGTAATATTATTAATTTTATTAAACTTATAAACTAAGCTTAGCGTGCATTTTATTCCTTTAAGCATAAAGACAATTAAAAGCTTTATTTTGCTAGCGCAAAGCTAGCGATTAGCAACTATATTGCTTATATAAAGTTAAAGTAATAGTAGGCTATTATAAACGCTAGCTTTGCTTTAACTAAGGGTTTCCTATCTATAGTCAACACTTACTATTGCTATTAAAGCTTAGCTATTTTAAAAAAGAAGCGCACTATAAGTAAATTGTTAATAGTACATTGTTTTATAACGCTAACCTTAATATAAACTGCGCCTTTTAATAACTTTATTGCTAGCTGCTGCTTTTTTGCTGCTATTGCGGCTAGTTTCTGCTTATTTAGCCCTTATGCTATGCTTGCTGCTGTTAAAAACTAAAAGTTTTAGTTAATTATAAGTATATAATAAACTTATTATAAAAGTAAAGGGCTAATAAAACAATAGCGTAGATTTGCATAATTAATAATAACAAGGGCTTTGCTTAGTAAACTATAGCTAAGCGCGCTTTTTATTAAACAATTTTAGCTTAATAGTCTTTTGCAGCTAAAAGCGTTGTTAATTTAAATTAAAAGTTTAATTTAAAAGATAATTTTAGTTTAAATAATAGTAAAAAATAATAAGGTAAATATTAAATAGGTAGCGGTTTTATGTTGGAGAAAAAGCTAATAAATAAATAGTTAAGCTTATATATAATAAAGATAACTATAAAGATATTATCTAGGAGGAGATAAAGGCTTTTTTTATCTTTATGCTATAGGCGCGCTGGCGCTTTGCTGTCTTTTTAGCCTTAACAACTAGTGTAACTATATATATAAAAAGTAGCATAAGCTATAGCTTATAAGCATATAAATGTTAAATTTTATTATAGTTAGAAATAGGTTATCTAGTTAAGTTTTTAGTCTTTTTTTAATATTAGTTTATATATGCTGCGCAATTATAACTATAGATAAAAAATAATAGCAAAACAATAGCAAGCTTTGCCTACGCAACGCTAACTCTTTAATTCTATACTACTCTTATATTAGCTTTAATAATGCTTTACTACGCCTGCTTGCAGCGTTGGCGTTGTAGAGGAAAAAGTTTCAAATTTGGCAATAGCGTTTACTATTCTAGTAGCCTTAGCTTAAACGAATAATTTTTATAAAATTTAATAATCTTTAAATTGCAATCTTAAACATTTATAACAGGCTGCTAACTGAGATAGTGTAAAAAGGGCTATTTAATATAATATTTAAGGCTTATAAAAGTATTGCAAAAATTAAAAATAATATTAAAATACTAAGACAGCTTAGCTTTAGTATTATAGCTATTTATTACTACTTTGCCCTTAGCTTACTGCTAATACAAAGCATTAGCTTTATTTTAACCTAGTAAACCTAGCTAATCTTAACATATAAGCAATATAAAAAATATAAAAAAGTATTAATAATATTTAAACAGCTGCATTATTATTGCTCTATAGTATACCTTTGTTACTAAAATAAAACTAATTTATTAGTGTAAAAGCTTTTTTATTAGGCAGCCTAGATTTATATATTTTATACTTACCTAGATTAAGTTTTTAACTTATAGCATTTTAGCGTTTAAATAGCGCTAATTTGCTTAGTTTTTATACTTATTTTAAATAATAATAAGAATAGCCTAAATATTCTTAATAACTTACTTTAAATAGTTAGCTGCTATAAAAGCAAGTTAAAATTCTTTTTACTAAAGCTTAGTTTTAAAAGCTTACTAAAAAAGCAGTAGTTTAATGCTTATTTAGGGGTTAAAGCTATAATTTGCAAAAAAAAAAAAAAAAAGATATAAGTTAATTTTAAAGCTTAGTTATTAAAAATAAACTTAGCTAAAAAAAGCTAATTAACTTAATTATCTTAATAAAAGGCACAATATCCTTAAAGGTATTATTTTAAATACACATTAACTACTTTTATTTAGCTGTTAATTTAAAGGTAATAAGCTATAAAGGTATATAATATAATTTCTAGGCAACGGCTAAATTTTTGCCAAAAGATAAAAACAAATTGCGCTCTTTAATTAGAGATAATAGTGGAAAAAGTGCTATAAAAGCAAAATACTCTTAAAATAAAGGCATTAGCTAGGCTAGCCGCAATAAATTTAGAGACAAAGATAAAGTATTGCATTTTAAAAAGTTTATTAATAATAATAAGTATATTTTTATAGGTAAGTTTATTATAAGTGTATAGTAAAAAAAGGCTAATATAATTTATAAATATATTTTGCTAAAGTTAAAAAAGTATAAGCAAAGAGTTTAAAAAGCTAGCTAGGGCATTGTAAGGATTTTTAGTAAACTTGCAAAGGTAGCAGCCTTAAATAAAAACGCTGGCGTTTTAAAATATATTTAGCTAGTGGTAAAACTATTAAAGTAAGTTATCGGTTTTAATATAGCCTAAGTAGCCCTTAAAGCTAGAGTTATAGATTTGGTAAAGTATTTAAAGGCGGAAGGCAGGTTTTAGTAGGATAAAAAGATATTTATAAATGTAAATTTAGCTATTGATCGCCTGGCAATTGGCCTTGGCAAAGTGTATGCCCTAACGCAAAGCTAGAGGAAAACAGCGGCAAAAGTTATCTTAAAGGCACTGTAAAATGTTTTAGCAAAAGTTTAAAGCAATATAAGCTCTTTTAATAAAAGTATTTATAAGTTTAAAAGTATTTAGGTTGCAAAGATAAGCTAGAAATTATTAACTTAGAAATAAAAGTATATATTAGCAGTTAGCAATATAATTATTAAATTTATTAGTATAATTTACCAGCTAGTTAATAGCAAATTAAAAAAGCGTGTTTAGCATAATAGCTTTAAATCCTAAGCAATAGTAGATTTAAAACTAAAAATCGCTAAAAAACTTAGACTAGCAAACCTAGCGTTAGTTTAAAAGCTTTATAATAGCAAAATGCTATAAGTTTTTATAATTCATTTATACCTTAACTAGCCCCTTAGCACCCTAAAGCTTTAGCTGCTACTCTTTAAAAGCCTTTATAATAATAAGAAGTTTTTTATTATAAATTTTATAATTATACTTTGCTAATATATACTTTGCTGAAAAAAAGGCAATAAGCTATAAAGTTTTTATTAAATTATATTAAAAAAACACTTTTCTCAATGCTTAGTTAAAGGCGTTTACCTTTATTATTATCTGCTTTGCAAAGTTATAATAAACAAAGAAAGTCTTAGGGAAAAAAACCTAGTAAAGCTTATAAAAGACTGCTTTAGCTTTTGATAAAAAAGCGCTAAGCTATTTTACTAAGCTTATTATTTTAGTAAAAGGTTAAATAAGTATTAAAAAACCTTTAATAAAGCAGTAATAAAAATTTGCAAAGCTTAAAAAGCGCTAAAGGTTTTTAAAAATAGCTAGAGGCTTTTATTAGTAAATTGCTGCTATCTTCTTAGAGTTTATTTAAATGCTTTTTATAATAATAATAAAACTTAAATATTTTATAAATATAACTTTAAACTTACATTTTCTAATATTAACAATAAAGCTTACTTATGTAAATCCTATTATTATATTACAAATATATTATTTACACTTTGCTTATAAATTGCTATAAATAAGCATATTATTAAAGTATATTATAGCATACTTATTTAAAATATTAAAAAATATATAGTTAATATAATGCTAAAAAAAGCTAAGCGTATTAATTATATTAAAATTTGCAACCTAGCACTTAAAAAAGCTAAATTTAATAATAAACACTATTTTTTACTTATTTTTAAAAGCAATTTAAAGATAATTAAACGCTATAATAATATTTAGCTTAATATAAAACTTTGCTTTATATAAAGCATTTAAGGTTTTTTAAATAAAAGAAATAAGATAGTAATTCTTAACTATAATATTATTTAAGCTTTTATAATCTATATAAACTTATATACTGCTATTAGGCTTTTAAGCTAATAGTATAAGTATAATAGCTAGTAATTAGCTAAGTTAGATAAAGCTTTTACTAAGGTGTTTGTTAAGGTATTTGCAGATTATAAAAAGCTTTTTAGGGAATATAAGGTATAGGTAATAACTAAAAGGCAAAGTATTAGCAAAAAGCTTAATTTTATAATTAAAACTTTTATAAAGCAAGAGTTCCACAGCTGCTAAAGAAAGAAAGGCATAATAAAAGTTTTTTAAGTAGCTAGGTAATAGGTTTTAAATAGCTATTAGCAATAAATTAAGCTTATTATTTAAATACTTTTAAATATTTTTCTTATATATATAACAAAGCTATAATTAGCTTGCTACTTAAGTATAAAATTTGCATAGGCAAAAGAGTAGTAAACTAGTATTAAAGGCAGAATTTAAACTTATAATTTAGCGCAAGACTAAAGAAAAAGTTTTAAGTATAATTTAATTAAAAGAGCAGTTATTATTAAGTATATTTTTAGTAATAGTGTTTAAAATAAACTTAAGCTTAGCAAAAAATATTATTTAAAAGTAAATATTTAATTGCTTTAAAATATAAAAAAGTTTTATGCGCTAAAAACGCAAACTAATAACTTAATAATAGCGCTAGGCTAGGTTTTTGCTGCTATTTTAACAGCGTAAAAAACATAAAATAAATTTATAAGTAGCAGAAAAAAGAGTTAGTATTAATATTAAGGTAAAGATTTAATATAAGTCTAGCTTTTAATTATTATAGTATTAATAGATTAATTAATCTAAAGGTTAGATTAGCAAAGCTAAAGTAAGCCTAAGATAACGTTAAAGCTTAATAAAAGCTAAATATAAAAAAAAAAGCATAAAATCGTTAGCAAGGCTATAGTAAACAAAGTAATATTTAATAATAAATTTTGCTATAAAGCCGTTTACAAGCTACAAAAATTTTTACTAAGTAAAGTAACAATAAAAAATAAAGTATTTTTACGCAAAAGCAGCGTTAATAAACCTAACAAAGAAATATTTAAAGTTTAAAAGAAACTAAATTAGTAGCAAAGTAATATTAGGCTATAATATAAAAGCATTAAATAAAAATAATATATTTAATTTTATAAAGTTTAAAAAAGTTAAATATTATTAAGATAAAAAGAAAAGTTTAGCTACTTTTAGATTGCAATTATAATTAAAAGTTAAATATTTCCCTAGCAGTTAGCAAGCAATCTAAAGCTAGAGTTTTAATAGGCTAAATATTATTAAATAAAGTAACCTAGCTTGCTATAATAATAGCAAAAGTTTTTCTCTTAGCGCTAGCAACGTTTCTTTATAAAAACCCTAATAAGGTTACTAATAAAAACTATATTAAGCTATATTAGTTTTTTAATATTAGCAAAGCAAATTAACAGCGTAGCAAAGATAGAGGGGTATATATTAATTAACGAGTAAAAAGCTTAGTTGGCAATATTGTTAAAAAGCTTGAAAAAAAAGCTTGCTTATTTTATAAAGTTTTTAAAAACTAAGCAGTTAACAATTAAAACAACAGCAAACTGCAAAAATAACGCAACCTTTTAGCAAAGGGCTTTAATATAAAGAATATTAAAATAGGCGCATATATTAGCTAAGCAGATAAAGCAGCTAATAAAATTAGCATAAAGTTATTTATATTGCAAAAGGCTTTTAAAATTACAGCAGGCTATAAAAACAATATTTTTAATAATATAAATAAAGTTTAAGTATACTAGTATATTACTAACATTTTGCTATTTATATAGCTAGCTTTTAGCCTTTAGGTTAAAAGCAATATAATTAATATTAAAGTAAACTTTAGTAAAAATATTACTATAAAAGCAAAAGGCTTTGTAAAAAATACGCTTAATAAGCTAGGGGTAAGCTAGCTAATTAAAAGCTAAAGTAAGCAAAAGAAGAGACTTTTAATTTATATACTCTTCTTAGCAAAAGCTAAAGCTTTTCTCTTTATTATTAAAAGCAAAAGGCAGCGCTATATATGCGCAGTAAAATTGTAAAGCTATAGTTTGTTAAGAAAAAAAATAAAAAATAATAAGTTTAAGAAAGTTAAGGAAAAGCAGTAGGCAAGAGGCCTCTGCTTAAAGCTTAAAAATAATATTTTAAAAGTAAGTTAGAGTAAAGTTAAAAGTTTTAAAAATAACATAAAAAGCTTTTCTTAGCTTAATTTTACTATTTTACTCTTAAAAAAAAACTAAAGCAGTTAAAAATTATTAAAAAGTCTTTAATTAGTTAAAGCATAGGCGATAACTAAGAAAAGGTTAAATAAAAGGCTCTAAAGGAAAAGATTTGTTAAAAATATAATAAAAGCTTAGTAATATAAAGGCAAAGTTATGCCGTTGCAAAACGTAGCAATTTATATTACTCTTTTAAAAAGCAATAAAAAACTAAGTAAATAATATAATAAATTATTATAGCATAATTAAACAAATTATAGGTTTATAAAAATAACTTATTGTTATACAAAGAGAAAAGAGAAAAAGACTAGCTAGAGCAGCGCCGGCGGTTTGCCGGCTCTTATAGTTATTATACAAAGTGGGTCTTATGGTCCACTTGGTACCGTGACAGGAACAATGACAACGATCTCAACCACCTCCGCCACCTCATCAGCACCGGGGGCCTTGCCGTCACAGCCTGCACGAGTTGGTAGATTTTCCTTCACAGGCTGCTGGGGGAATACAACCGGCCTCTCTCCTGCAGGCTCCGACGCATCCTGGAACATGAGCCTTGACGCCTGTGCCGAGCTGTGTGATCGCGATATTTGGGGTACCATGGACGCCAGTTCCTGTAAGAAGTCAAATGGGCTACATGTGGTGATGCTGACATGACTTGCTGACCAAGAGATCTTTCAGGCTTTTGCAGGACACCCGGGTCCTGGGTGAACGGAACTCATTATCTCACAGGGTGTGACGTGGCTTGTAATGGTGACAAATCGCAGATTTGCGGAGGAGCCACTTTGCTGTCGTTGTATCAGTTTCGCATGGAGGACGTTTCGAGTGTGGTTTCTGTGACCACGACCTTGCCGGAAACCGGTGGCCGCACCTCGACGATGAGTGGTGGTCCTGAAAACGCCCCTACAACCACTAATTCCATTCTTCCAACGAGTGTCTCTTCAGAAATTTCTACATCTACAGCATCAAGCTCCTCGGTATCAACGCCGACTCGGCGGACAAGCACATCAAGTTTCCATACAGCGACTGAGGTCTTTCCCATCTCATCACCATCAACCCACACTCCCACACAGTCCACCACTGACGCTCCATCACCACCTCATACTTCGTGGAGCGAGTCTACAACTAGTCCTTCGGTGGTCTCGACCGTTTCGGATCACACGGCCCCGCCAGACGCAACCAGCTCTCAGCCGCCTGTGCCCACCAAGTCCAGCCCTAGCGCAGTATCATCATCCTCGTCTTCTGCGCCGCCGAGCAGTCCCGGATGCTGCGTCTCGGGAAACACAACTACGCCGTCCGCGCCCACAACCACGGTCTCGACGAGCAGCCCCGGCTTAAGCAGCTCGGGATCGAGTGGACTGCTGCCAAAACCGCTAGTGTGATTGTGGGTGGTATTGCCGCCGCGGGTCTGCTGGCCGGAGTGATCTACCTGTTTATTCGAGCGGAGAGAAGCCAGAACAGTGTCGACGACTCGGAGGACGTGAACCAAAGACCTGGTGTCGGAGGTCGGTCCAGCATGCTGCCTTTTGGGTTTAATGGTGCTATGAGACTTGTGAGGGGTAATGAGGCTTCGAGACCGCCTGCTCAGGGGCTTGCTGGTAAGGGTGGAGTGTGGCGTCGATGGTAACCTGGGAGGCTTGGTCAGAGGCCATCAGAGTAGGACCCGGACATGATGACAGCCTGCCGGAGGAGCGCATCAGGTCAAAACGTCGAGCATCAAAAGGAGACTCGCTTATCTGGCGATCCTCAAAGGACTCAGAGGCGATATGTCGAAAATTTGTTGCAAGCGCGTTGGAGCAATGGGAAGTCGAACTCCCCGAGTGCACACAGCGCGCGATTGGACGGTGACTATGAACCGTAATCGTCTATCCTGTATGTTCTATATTTGATCATCTCGTACAGCTCGTACATCTGTAGCTTGGGTATCATGAAATGTTAATGCTCAGCCCGAATCATCCTGAAATATGAACGCCTCGAAATGCTTGTGATGCAGGGTTCCCGCGTCGTTACGCCTGTTCATGACTCGGATGGCTGGCCTGGTCCGCACGCGTCTCGACGTCGTCCTTTCTGCCCCTTGACCTTTTTGGCAGTGTCTGCAGCAGGCTGTCTGCCGCCGGCTCCCTGCTCTCGGTCTGCTTTCCAGGTGGCCTCGATCTCCTCGAGAGCCGCCAGGACAGATGGTCCGGACTTTTCAGACAGCTGGTCCTTCTGGTACTTGGTCAGGGGCTTGAGCACGAAGTTGGACACGGTGGCAGCATCCCTGGCCTCGGGACGGCCAACACCCAGAGAGACCTTTGCCCATCTGGTCTGCTGGTCGTTCCCGCCGGGAGATGCCATGACAGACATGATGCTCCGGAGGCCGTTGTGACCGCGGTGGCTCCTCTCCCACCTGCGGACCTTGACGACGCACATGTCCTCCTCGAGGTCGTCGTGCACCACGACGAGGGCGAGTGGGGTGTCTGGGTGCTGCTCCCTGTGAGCCTGGAGGAGCTCCCTCCAGGCCTTTGCCACCCAGGGCCCGGAGACGTTCATGAGAGTGGGACACTGGAGCAGGGTGTACTTGGGACCGCGAGATGCCTGTGTGGCCTTCTTGGCGAAGCGTTCTGAAGAGAAACGGGGCTGTTGGGCCTCGGGGGGGAGCTGGAGCTGGAGCTGGAGCGAGCGCAGGGCAATGTGACCGGCCGAGTGGAGGCTGTCGGCGTGGGGTGGGGGGTTGCCAAGGCTGACGACGAGGAAATGAGGGTCAGAGACATGCTCGACTGGAGGGGCGGTCGTGGTCGAGTCCATGATCTGGTCTGTGGGTTGCTGCAAGTCGGGAGCCTGGCCTGCCACGCGCGGTGCCGTTGTGGTGTGTAGTCTGGATGGCATGGCCGATTGTATGCCTGGGCGTGGGATGGTACGAAAAGGGACGGCTAAGGGCAGGCCGAGGCGAGGCCCGGACGAGGTTATGTATCGCATCATCTTGAGCTGGTGAAGGATCGACCACAAATCAACATGCGTGTGAGCGTGCGGTATGGTGTGGTGTGGCGCGGCTTGCGTGCACCAGGTGCACCAGGTGCACCCGCTAGGCCAGGGTTGAAAGGCCTTGTCCGAGTGCTTTATCCTAGTCTCTATGCATGGCTGGGGGAGACCACAGGATATGATGGATGGCGGTCGAGCAGACACGGGTGGCATGAACTCAGAATGAATCATCCGGCCGGTGTTCGCGACTAGTACCGGGCCAATAATCCAGAGGGCAGGAAGGGCAATGGTGAAAGGGTGGTCGGGTCGCAAGACTCTAGAAAAAAAATAAGTGAGCCTCAGCCTCGCGCCCCACTTGCGTCGAGTCATCCGGCGAGGCGACTTATTATTAGGTTGGGTTGGGTATGCAGGGTGAGCTTCGTAAGCCAACCGATTTGAGGTCGATGCGGAAACATTTACGGTAGGTAGAGCTCGTGTGGCTGGTGTCCAAGACGTGGACCACATGCAGACACCGATTGATCTGGACAACACATGGGAGTTGCCCGCGGTGACGTAATCCCTGTTGCTAGTCGCACCGCCACGACTGAATCTGACTGTGGACTGCCAGCGGCCGCTGAAGGAACGAACCGCCTGACTCCATTGCTGCAGGCTGCAGATCACTTCTGTCGCTCCCGTCGCCAACAACATCAGCCTTCGCAACCAACACCACCGAGCATCCCAACCTCATCATCACCAACACCGACACCACTCCGACGACGACCCCCGACATCATCTCCACCCCTGCCTCCGGCCTCCACCTTGGACGACCTATTGTATCGCGAGACCCATCGAGCCGACACCCCTTTCCAACGCCAAAGCCCAAAGCCCAAGGCCCGCCGTCCGCCCTGACGTCGTCTCTCCCCACGACGCCCCATCAGCCTGATTGAGTTGTGCTTACAAGCGACAGTCGCCCAACATGTCGTGGGCAGGTATGGAGCCACCACTGCACCTGCTTGACCACGATCACGGTCACGGTCACGGCCACGGCCACGGCCACGGGAACAGGACTGTGTTGATAACGTGGGATATACAGGGTTCAAGAAGAATGTCAACCGCGCCACGACGCAGGTTATGATGAAGACTGGTGCGCCCCCTCCCAACGATTGGACCCCCACCATCTCTATCTCTCTCTTGGGCCGCTGAGAGTCTAATTCTTCGGAAACAGGTCATGTCGAAAAAACCAATGACCGCGATTACGAAGTCGAAGAACGGTACCGATCCCTCCCCTCCCCCCCCCCCCGGCGGCCCCTCAATTTCGACACACTCTAACATCATCACAGCCGCTTCCGTACCATGGAAACAGCGTCATTACGACTTCAGAAAGAGGCAAAGGGCTATCTAGACTCCCTGCGAGGTTCGCTCCCGCCCCGCCCCGCGCCGCAACTTGAACCGCCACAAGTTGCTCATGACAACCGCTGACCCGCCCGCTCCGATATAGCAATGACCGCTTCACAAATGCGTATCGCCGAGACAATCGATGCATTCTACGGGGATGCAGGTGCCAAGGATGGTGTCAGCAGGAGTTACAAGCAGGCTGTCGAGGATCTAGATGCAGAGACAATAAAGGCCCTCGACGGGCCCTATCGGTACGATTTCGACCCCACGACAATCCAGCTGTGCTCCGGCCAAGCCTGCCTGCCGCCAACCATGCTGACGGCTGCTCCTGTAACAGAACCACAGTCCTGGAGCCTATTTCCAGATTCTGCGCCTACTTTCCCGATGTCAACGAATGTGAGTCGCGTGCCGGAACATCTCCAAGGGCCCCGCTCCGCCCCCAATCAGCCTGTTTGCAGGTAGGGTTGTGACTGACACCTCCTAGGCATCAAGAAACGCAGCCACAAGCTCCTCGACTACGATGCGCTCCGTGCCAAGGTCAAGCGTCTGGTCGACAAGCCCGACAAGGACGTCACCAAGCTCCCGCGCGCGGAGAAGGAGCAGGACATGGCCAAGGCCGCCTACGAGCAGCTCAACGAGCAGCTGTGCACAGAGCTGCCCCAGCTGATCGATCTGCGAGTGCCCTACCTGGATCCATCCTTCGAGGCCCTCGTCAAGATCCAGTTGCGCTTCTGCGCCGAAGCCTACAGCCGCATGGCCCAGGTCCAACAGTATCTCGACGCAGAGACGAGGGATCAGTACGCCCAAGGTCAACTCGACGCCCGTGTCGAGCAGGTTCTCCAGGAGATCCGCGAGTTGAGCATCAGTGGCACTGTTTAGTGCTGGTTTCGGGAACCGATGCACCGGCCCTGGTTGCTGAACACGGTCACCGGACCGGCACGGTCTTTGCCCACTTCGATTCCTCGCCTTGAGCGCTTGTAGGCGATCGGTACCAATATGAACATCTTCTTGTCATCCTCGAGTGGTTGCCTCCTGATAACTCCTAGTGAGCAAAACGTTTCAGAAATCCCGCGTGGCTCAGCGCGCTCAGTGTATGCTTGCGTTGTTGGGCGAGGCGACGGCCGTCGCGACTCGCGAGCCGGCGGCTTCTTGTTAGTGTGTGAATGCACGACAAGTACCGATTCTAATACCGCTTTCATGTTGTCCGCAGGCCAAGGTTTGATGTCGAGACAGTCCACCCCAAAGCCGAAAGACAATGCTGCGAGCCCATCGAGAGGTCGGCCACTCAACTGGCATGCCCTGTTACCCCTTCTTGCCCATATCCACCACGGACCCAAAGACACTTGGCCGCATTGCATATGCACGAGGCTGCCTACCTTCACATAGAGTTTGAATCCCTGTTCCCTAGCTCCGGGTGACTTTGAGGATGTACATGACCAATCAAATTCATCACCGTAGCTAGTATGGTGGTAAGGGATTATACATCATTATAACCTAGTTTTATATGGAAATTTTTAGCTAGATTAGTGTCAGCTCTTTGTCACAGTTACTTCTCAGCATATTCCCCTGTTTCTTCTAAGCGTTAGCAAAAGTTGTCTTGGTATTAAGTTTACAAGGTTTTGCGAGTCCTCTTCAACAGTCTCTACAAAGACTAGGTAGTTTCCCTCGTAAAGACCAGTTGCCATCCATTTACACCCACACCCACACTCTCACTCACCCACTCACCTCCCCCTCCTTTCTATCTCTCTCTCTCTTTATTAGCTAATTACAAAAGCAATGTACTTTTATACAAACTTGAATGTAACAACAGCTAAGACGCTGGGAAATTAAAAGGCTAGCTAGCTATATAGTATATTTAAATAACGAGGTTCAAGACCACTATATTGTGTTGACTGTTGGTAGGGTCTCACTTGGTCGAATAGTGCACTATTGGGTTATGCAATGTATTCGTTCGTTGGTGGTAGTTGGAAGGAAGGGAGGCTATTCACGTCGGGGAACGAAGCCACGGAAGGTGGCTTATGTCCCCCTTCCTTCCGCACTAGCCGTGGCCGGCTAGCGCCGGTCCGCGGCGGACCGGTCCTCCAATCGGACAAACGTAGGCCCGGTCCTTCCTTCCAGCTATGAACCTACATTGACGAAGGTAAATTTTAAGGTATTTGATTGGTTGGATAAGAATACCCAGCGTTATGTACCAATCCATACCGACGGCTGAAGAAGAGGGGTACGTCTTGTACACATGCTGAATCGAATCATACGTGCCGCGGGTCACGAGCAGTTTATAGCATATGAGCGAAGATTCCAAGTTACAGAAGCGGAGCCTTTACTCGGACCCGACAGCGAGCAATGCGAGTCGACGAATCGCCGACTCCCTATGTATCACAAGCCTTGTTGAGTGCGACTCTATGCCTTGTACCATACCCGGCCTCGAAATTGCCAGGAGCTGGTCATGTAACAGCCAGCAAGGGCTGTGTTGTAGGCGACGCGGCAATCGGCACATCCAAGTCCCCACCCGGGCAGCTGCCGGACCGAGGACTGTTCGAAGAAGCAACCTTCAAGCGACACGGCAGCGTTCCTCACTCATGTTTCGCAGTTAGCGTGCTTACACGAAACCTTGTTGTAGTAGTACCAGTGACACAAAATTTCCCTTTTTCTTCTTCTTCTTTTGAAAGAAGACGGGGGAAAGCTTCTGACTCTTGACTTGCAATTAACTAGTACGAAAGCAGTCGCTTTGAAATTTGCGAACCCAGTTCAGTAAATGGTGAGAGACTTTGGGAAAAGGGGGGCCTCGATCCATTTGGAGCGGGATAGGTTACAACGACGTGGCATCATCCTCGTCCCACACGGAGGTATTGTACAATTGTTCACAGGCCTTCGACAGTCCTGTATCAAGTACCGAGATAGCATGTAAGAACCAGAGAACCCAAACATGTCAGAGTTGTCTTCGCCTGCGTCAGCTGCCATTCTGCATTCGTGCAGATGGCTTGCATTAGTAGACCGCTCACCAGAAAATACCTAGTCCGAAACGGTCTTGCGGCTACCTACTCTATGTCAAAGGAAATAATAGCCTTTGGAACGTGTTCAAGTTTCCCGTAGTGCGTTTGGGATATTATACAGGAACGATTAATCATTTCCTTCAAGTTGCTTCGAGGTTGGGAAACACCTGGGCAGTCTCTCGCTTTGTTGAATGAAAGTTGGCCCATGGAACGTGCAAAGGACGACATGTACCGCTCGACGATATGAAGAATTCCGATTTTTTTTGATTTTTTTTTGAGTGTAGCGGGTCGTATCCACAATATCCATGATCCTGAATTCGTCGAAACAGTGAAGGCACTATCGCTGGCATTTCCAGAACGTCAGTCGTCAGGACGACGTCTACCGATTCTCTACCTGCTGTGTGACGACCGTGGTCGTCTGGATCCCAAACATATTCCCTGCCTGCTGCTTCAGCCCGGCCAGACTCGACTCGCGTTTGATGCCGCCGCCCGTGACGGTGACGTTGTAGATGGGCAATTCCATGTCCCTCCCGTTCGAGCCAAAACTCCCGTTCGACTTCAGACCGTCCAGGTCTCCGAAGGGATCGTGCTCGTCCATGGGGCCGGACACGATGTTCTTGGACGAGGACGAGGTGCCCATCCGCATGCCGGTGCCCCTTCCGGACATGCCGTATTCGTGGTACCGGCCGCCAGCGCCGGAGAGGGTGGACTTGAAGAGGCGTGGGAGGACCAGTGCCAGCAGCGGCTTCAGCGTCGGCAGGCAGGCGGCCAGCACGCCGATGGCGAGCTCGAGGATGGACCACACGGCCGCGTCGGTGTTCTCCCACGTCGGGTCGGTCGAGTCCGCGGCCGCCTTCAAGGTCGTGATGCGGTAGACCGAGATGATGCAGGTGCTGCCAGGACGCTGGTAAGCGCGAGATCGAATTGGAGATTCTCCAGCAGAGGAGAAAGGGGGGGGGGGGGCACAACTCACAAGAACCCGAGACAGAAGACGCCCATCAGCATGATCTTCTGCTTCTTCGGCAGCTGTAGACTCCTGATCACAGGGAGAGGCATGGAGAAGGTGATGAAGTCGGTGGCGAGATTGACCGCGGCCATGAAGTACCACAGGGTGAGCGAGTCGACACACTGTCCCTTGACGCTGGTGTCCCAGAAAGCATCGACTGGGAGGCAGGTGAGGGGCAGGAGAATCGAAAGAATCAGTGCCCAAAGCCCCTCGAGGACGAGCATGGCGAGTGTCGTCTTCTGCATCCACGGGTTCGTGAAGATACGCCGGAACTGGAGCAGGATCGAGATTTTCAAAACGCAGGTTCCGACATTATATAAGATGATGGAGCTGTAAAAGGATTTCCTGTGGAGCCCCTGTCAGCATCTCCTCTTGCACACGACAGTTTATCTCGTCGAGTGTCTCCCTCGAGGTAAAAGGGCTACCTAGCCTAGGCGCACTCATGACGGTGGGCGTTACTAACATGTAAGGGAAATAGTTCTCAGGACGCATCAGCCATACATGACGGCCCAATCCAAAAGCACACTCTGGACATGATGAGATTAGCCCTGGTTCTGTCTTCGGGCGTCTTGAGATTAGATACCTACCAGAAAAGATAGTTGCGGCGGAGCCCAGTGTGAGGATCTGCGCAAATGCCATGACGACGTCGTCGGCCCCGAAGGTGCGGAGGATACGCAGCCGAGTGTACAGGCGCAGGGCGACTGCTATCGTCGTGAGGGCGCAGGCCATCGACAAGACGCCGACGACGTAGCTGATCTGAGAGTCCCCATCCTTCGAGACATCGACAGTCACCGTCGCAGCCATGCTCAGGACAGATTCGGTGGTTACGGCCATTCACTCTTCGCCAGGCTGGTAAAAGGAGTGTGGATGTTTGCAGAGGCTGAGACCCGGTTCACCCTGGGGGAACAAATACTTGGCGCCGTGAGGCGAAGGAGCGGTATGCGCTCGAAGTCAAAATGTTGCAGAGGTTTGGAGAGATTATAACATTGGCATCTTGACGGCCTCGGGGTCGCGAACCCGGGTGGGCCTGGGCCATACTAGTATAGTATTTCATTCCCAACGAGCTGTTCGGTCCGGCCATGGGCACTGCGCCGCCGGGGTAGGAGAAAGAAGGGGGAGAGAAGAATACTACATAGGTGCCACGCAGGGCTGGCAGGGCTGCACGTGCCAGTCCGTTCTGGGTTCCGCCGTCCATGGGAGTGTGTGGTTGCGTACAGTGTAGCACTGTTTCAGGCCTGCAAAGGGTGCGAAGGGGAAGAGGCAGATCCCGACGGGGAATCGTCCTGTCTCGACGAGCCACGCCCAGAGCCTGGGTATTCCGCTGCTTGCAGAGTAGTCCCCAGCCCCTGCGGAGATCTACATACATAGTAGAGACCAGATAGTTGTGGGCACAGGGATTATACATGTTCTCTCGAGTTCATCCGTCGCGGGATCTAACTGTGCTAGGATGCTGGAGCAAGAGGTGTCATGCACTACCTACTGCTAGTGTGCACATACTACCTAGTATCCTGAGCTTTTTTGTTGAGCCCATGACCTTACCAGTAGCCTGGCTTCCGCCCTGACTAGGCTGCTAGGCTCGGAACACATGCCCCAAATGCTACTCACTGGCAAACCCCAGGGGTCCTCCCCCCCCCACAAACTTGCGCAGTATGCAGCTGACGAGGCATGACTGTCAAGAACTCAAGAACCCTCCAACTGTCCCATCCCGGGCATCGAATGGTTGGATAGCAGGCTGATGGAATAGCCGGCGTGCTGTCAAAATCGTGTCCCATCCCGACATGACAGCATGAATATCAAGGTCCGTGTTCGTACGCGCATACGCCATTCGCGCAAATGAGCTACGCACCAAGTACTTGGTCCAGTTTTTCTCCCTCAACGCATGATGTCAAGACTGCTCAAGCAGCTGCCAGCTAAGTTAAGTACATTCAGCCATATTGCTCTGGCGAATTGCCTGGTACACCAAATCCCCTTTCTACGGTAGTGGCCTTGCGTCGGGGATGGTGTTGGTCTTCCAGCCCGCCCTCGCCTCTCGAGCCTATTCAGGGTCGTCCATGTCTGCTCGGTAGTCTTGCCGGTAGGAGATTGATTCCGGATGCCACTACTAGTACTACGCAGCCGTGGCGCCGTTGCGAGCCTGGGCCAATACCACGCACCGTAGCAGCCCGTCGCCTCTTCGCGTCTTTATGCTGTCAAAAGGGGCACAGACCGGACGAAAATGCGAGGTTGAATCCGGACAAGCAGGACAACAACGTGGATCCGAAAACTCCGAAGCGCACTCTCATCATCAAGAGGTGATGGATGGGCAGATTACCTACTACTACCTACCTACCTAGGTACCTCCCTGGGCACCCCAAGTTTTAGCTAGCAGGCCTACTTGGAGTAGTCATGTAGGGAAACCTGGCAGTCATAACTCAAAACAGATGCCCCGGGGCCGAGTCAACGTCCCCGAATTGAAACAGCCGTCCTCCTTTACAGTTCAGTAATCAACATTTGAAGGCTACCCTACCTTTGCAAGGCATCACATGCGAATGGCCAGGACCGGGACCGTCTCGTGGGTTGTACTTATTGACTGCTGTTCGACGGCCTGACCCTGGGTTGTGGCTTGGGGGGGATTTTTCTACTAGTAAGGGCTAGAAGCTGGGATCGAGGTGGGATCGAGGTGGGATAGACCGCACGGCCTCTGCACGCACGGCCTCTGGCCTGCAACCCGTGGACGCGAACGAACGCTGTCTGGTCAGCTCCCGTCCCGCAGCCCCCGTACCGCGTTTGGCTCGCGGATCACGGCGATCGCGACGATCGGGCCCGCCATCACACGAGTGGCGGCGCATGGCATGAACTCGGCCGGGTCCCGGAATGAGCTCGCGAGTCTCTTTCACCATGTGGTTCCCTCCCTTTTTGGGCGTTTGCACCGGCGGCGAGCCTACGCAAGCCTTGCTCCTCGCTCTGCAAGACGCAGCAGAAGACAAGAACATGCAGACGGGGTCCTTTTCCCGTCAAACATTGCGACTGTGACATCGGGCAACGGTAGAGAGCACTGCATTTGTATTCGTCGCAGCAACCCTGCCAGCCAATCTCGGTTTTACTGTACAGTACAGACTCTGCTGCTGCGGATGGACGACATGGAAAAATCTAGCATTTCCCCCTCCCTCTGAGAGACAAGGTACTTACTCTGGTACATGTCCATGTCGTCAACACCAGGGTATACCTCGGTGGGATGCTGTACAAGTCGGTAGAGGACTCGGCTACAGATGATATAGACCGCAGCTACAGAGAGACAATGCCATCACGGCTGGTCATCAATCCTACCCAGGTGGTAGCCGTCTCGCCATAGTCGCAGTGCAGCTGTCCCTCCATAGGGGGCCCGAGCACTCTCGATGTGCTGAGATTTTTACCCTATCCAGCAACGTCCGACCGGATGCAGATGTTCGGCGTCTGCTAGATGGAGCGCGTGAGCCCGCAAAGGGTATTGTTCGAGAAACCCAGACAGACCCCAAGCTCGGATCACCAGTCATCCGCCTCCTCCTCCTTTCTTCCAAGGGTCCCTCACGAAGGCCATCCACAACCACTATGTACATGTAATGGGCCGAACTACTCACTCGATTCGGCACTAGATGCGAATGCCTATTGTGCCGGGAAGACCGGATGGATTCCGTATCGTGAACGACGATGAGATAGCGAGTGTCACTAGGAAGCCACCGCCGCAGCCACCGCGCCCACCTAGCTTCCCCGAGGTTTGGATGGACACTAGTATGTATGTACTGATGGGGCCCCCGCCGTCCTGCGTTAGCCTGGCATGCCCGGACTGCCGCGCAATGTACTGTAGTGTACGAAGTACGTGCTAGCATTACTGGTATAGATGCATAAAAGTCATCCCGGAGCGCTAACCTTAACCTTCTAGAACTCTTGCGGCTGGCCAGGCGTCCATCGTCCAACAGCATGCCTCACCCACCCTGCTCACCCTAGTGCTGCCCGGCAGCTCGGGCGGCTTCCTAGTTTCAACCTGACAAGCCACTGGAACGAGTCCTGTATGTGCTAATTTCCCATGGCCCGATAGCGTAACTCAAAAGCCCTCTGCCCCGTCGACGAGTCCCCTTCTCGGCCCTTCTCGGGCAAGACGGGCGATGCTCCTGGATAGGTAGGGACAACAGCATCACAGCATGGCCACATCTGAACATCTACCTAGTTGATCAGGGGAGCAACGCCAGTCTCAGGCTGCCGCAAGTCTCAAGAGGTAGGGCGTTTCGTAAGCTGTGGCCCGAGGGGCAGGTCGTCCGATGAATGACACAAAACTCTGTAGATCGGAACAAGCGACTTGCCTGACATGAGCGGGCGGACGACGTTGGACGTCAGGCCGACGCCAAATCAATCCCAGGCCGACCTCCCAGTTAGCCAAACCAATTCAAAAGCTCAAAATACTGTCAGGACAGCGTTTGCTAAATAAAATCAAAAATGTTATCATTGTAAACAGCTGATTCCGATGAGTATATTGATATATTAACAGTCCCAATAGGGTACTTACTGTGGTAGTGTTTTTTGTTCTTGTGAAAAAGTGGTGATGCATTGGAGGTTGGCTCGATTATTTTGCTGGCGGCCTGGACGTCAGATCCATTCTCGGCCCGTTTTGGTGACCGAGGTCGCCGCGTCAGCCCAAGAATTCGGAGATATTTACCATCGCAAAACATGGCATTGAGACTGTTTCGCGACGGATCCACGAATGATCGCGCAGATTGCACCGCAGCAAACGCCGAACCTTGATCAGTGAGAAGATTTCAGATTCCCGCCAAGACTACGTACATGGGATCATCTGCTTCAGATCTGCCGTGCTTCACGCTTCTCGAACCTGGCTGAGCCTGACCATCGCAAAAAATAGACTTCCAGCCTGGGAGGCAGGCATCCGGTCAACCCCCCCCCCCAGCTCCCCTGCCCCGTCAAGCAACTCGAAACATAAGATCGTTGCGTACGTACGCCCGGCCTCCAAGACGGAGAAAATTAAGAAATCGCAGCAGCAGGAGAAACAAGTCTGCACTGCCAAACCTGAACGGCATGGAAACTTGTCCATCACATCTGTGCCTTGGCGGTCCACAAGATCCCGTTCCGAATCGTCTTGACAAACCACTCGTCCGTATAGGCTTCATCGAAATGCCCTAGGGCGGTGTAGAAGGACCGCGAATCTCGGTCTTGACACCAAGCGATGGGATGATCTTCACCGAGAGACCCTCCTTGATAGGTTGTCTCTTGGACTGTCATCAGAACATGCGCCCCATGCTGGCTTCTGGGATTGCGACGGAAGTTATACCACTCGTCGAACCACGGGAAGGGGGTGCCAATTTCATCTGATGCAGGCCCGGCTGCAGGCCCACCCGTCGATGAGACTGTCTTCCTTGGAGCTGGGATACCCGAGAAGACGGGATGACCAGGATCCTCAATGGTCACCGTTGCCATCTGGGGCTCGGGGTGGTCAGTAAAGACTGCCCCGATGAGCTGACCGTAGAAGTCCGAGGAGGGCATGCCGGCCGAAGCACAATGGATTCCGACGACGCCGCCGCCCTTGCGAACAAACTCCTCGAGAGCATCCAGCTGGGCCCCGTTGTCGAGAAACTCGCCCGAGGCCTGCAGGAACACGATGACACGGTACAAGGCCAGCGTCGACGGGTTGAAGACGATGGCGTCTTCGGTCGCGTGCACGCTGAAGGGTGTCGACAAGCTCGTGGACCCTGTGGCCAGTTCCTGCAACGCAGCGATTCCGGAGGGGATGGACGCGTGACGATATCCCTCGGTCCTACTAAACACCAGGACTTTGAATGCGGGTCCTGCTGGCCGGGCAGCCTCCAAGCGTTGCGATCCCATCCGCTCCCGATTGTGAGACATCTTGAGAGCTGGGGGGTCCCTAGAACCTTGGAAGGTTTGAGCGAGGAGCTATCGGGGTATCGTACGAGTTTGACTGCAAAGGCGTGTCGACATTGCATCCGCTGTTGCATGAGTGAGTATGTTGTGTTGTGTTGTGAGCCCAACGGAGCAATCGAGGGTTGCGTCCGTCGCGAGTCTCTGCAATGATAATGAGTGCTAGTGTAGCAGCCGCTCCAATGATCTTTGCCGCCACAGTCTACTATTGCGATGATCATTGTGTCCCTTGGAAGGCCTGGAATGGTCGAAGCACTCGGGGTCACCCCGAGGCCGCCACTAGTGGCGGCCGAGGATCAGGCATAGTGAAAGCGTCGTTCCCTAGGTATATTGCAGATGCTGATAATTTCCAGGGTCCAGGCGGACAAATGGGAGAAATGGAATGATAAGGATTGAGCTTATTAGTAGACTATTGTATATGCGAGTCTGCTCCAAAGGTGTCAGGCCTCAGTCGTAACTTTAATAACTCTTTTCATGGTTCTACAGGAGGCCGGGAGAGAAGCTGTCTCGCGTGAAGTTGACCAATCTGTAGTCACCAAAGACAAAGAGCTTCCACGCAAGCATCGAGACCATTCCAGAAGCACTCAGGCAAGGGAAAAGGCCCCGCCCTATACAACAAATCGTCCCTGAAGTTGCCCCATCCCTTCCCAATGACCCTCAGAGTTATTACTTACCTGATGAAGTATGCGCAAAAGCTACTCCGCTGTTCGAGCGATTCGATGTTAGATAGTGACGTTCAGCTTGTGTACGATACTTACTTAGGTACTACTATTTGCTCCTCGGACCGCTTGCCTTTTCACTTAGCACCTATAGTGACCCATGGGGGGGGGGGGACCTGCATGTGGTTCTTAGCGTCGTGCAGTCACTTCTGGCTCTTACTGAGATAGAATATCAATTTTGATCAGACTACCTAGGTACCCAGGTACCCGGAAGCAATATTGTGCACGACTACATCCATGGATGTACAGGACGACCCCCTGTTTTTTAGCATTCCGGTACAAATAGCTATATATTGAGATCCTTATCCCACTAATTAAATTTCATGATTTCTATCTTTGCAACTAGCATTTAGTGTTTTTAAACATTGCTATTTAAATATGCTATGCAGTAAACTGCTTATCTAAATATGCCTAGTGTTTTAGTCTTATTACATTAAGCTTTTATGCTAGGCGCTATCGTAATTGCTATGCTAGTATAGCTACATAACTGCCGTGCCAGTGCGGTTTGAGTACCTAGGCAGTTGTGTGGCTTTTTGCTATTCCTACGAAAATCTTTATTAATAAGAGAGAAGGAGGATAGAGGAGGCAGACTGTCTGCTAGGGGCATACAAAGACTTTAAAATCCTTAGCGCTTAAGATTACTCTTAAAATTACTTAAAATAAGGTTTAACGGCTAATTTTAATCTAAACGAATAAGGGTATTTAAGCAGCTTAATAAGAATTGCTATTTTAACTTTTTATGCAAATAATAACTTAATAGCATGCGTATAAAAAAAACTAATCTTAAGATTATAATTACTTTTATTTATATGCTATTTTAGCTATAAGTTGCTTATTTATCTTTTATGCAAGATTATTAAAATTAGCAGCTAAAATAGCATCTTTAGCATTAAACTAAGGCAGTAATCTTAAGAGCTTAGAAGGCAGTGCTAGTTAAAATGCTGTATAATCTAGTTAACTTAATGCTAAGGCGGCTATAGCAAGTTATTAAAAGAAACGGGGAATATATAAATAGGTAGATAAGATAGGTAGTTGACATTAATTTTTATTAATTTTATTAAAATCTCTGTATAAAACTAAGTTACTTTGATGTAGCGTGTCTAAACACTATAATAGTCAAGATGAGGATTTTGGTTGGTTATATACATCTTTAAGGTTACCCACTGCTAAAAAACAGGGGGTCGTCCTGTAGTTGTCTGGACGGATGGCATTGGTCTAGTGCAGGTTGATTCATTGCTCTAAAACGCATCAAATTCTTCCCTGGCGTGTGCAGCTACAGCTGTTCATGTCCTTGACGGAACCCGTTTGCCACTGAAGCTGATACTTGGGAGCAACGGCGTCTTTGCTGTCCCGGTCATCGTGTCACCCTCGACGTTCGCCTTGTAGCTGACCTTGACCTTGACGGGCCTCTTGATAGTGGCACGGAAGAAGATGGACGAGCCATCTATCGTTCCTTCTTGTATCTCGTTTCTTCCCTCTGCGCCATCCAGTGCTCCTGTTAGGACGTTGCCGTCTGACTCGACTGTCAAAGTCACCGACTGCTTCCCGATGGGGGTCTGGACGGCGAGTTTCCACTCGCCGTCTACCTTGACCGTCGGCGGTGCCGCTGCATCCAGACTGACGGGTTCCAACTCCTCGTCTTCCTCTTTCTTGGGGAGCTGATCTTGTGTCGGCTTCAGCGCCTTACCGAGTCCCCTTCCAGCCAGCCACCCTGTCACCGCCGTCACATAGCAGATTGGGTCAAACTCGTGCATCGAGTGAGGCATCCTAGGAAATGTCCGGTACGCAAAAGAGTTACCCGTGCCCTCAACAAGCTTCTGAACATGCTGTACCTGGGTATCTGACAGCGCCCCCACGAGGTTTCCGGAGTCTGGGTCGACCCGTCGAAAGTGATGAGTGAAGAGCACGGGGACCTTGACCTGTCTGAGCATGCTCTCGTGGTTGCAAGTGAGGGCCACCCGGCCGTTCCAGAATGCATCGCCCCACTCAGGGTCGTACTCCCTCAACTCTGGTGCAGGGCCCATGAAAGGCGTCGTCTTCGTGTCCGCCATGATGCTGGTAAGCGCCCTGGCGATCCACGAAGGCAGCTCGTGCGCCATGGCCTGGACCATGCCGTCCTCGTTGCCGATCGACCACTGCGGGCCCAGCCACTTGCTCCAGATCCTGAACATGGGTCCCGCGATCGTCTGCCTGACCGACTGTCCGATCGCTGGGGTGAGCTCCGAGGCGAACAGCGGCGGGTCCTCGTACACAGCGGCGACGACCTGGCCCGGCTTGGCGAACGCAGACATCCAGGCGCTGAGGACGCCGCCGGACGAGAGACCGCTGACGACGACCGGCCGCTTGATGACGATGTCGATGAAGCGCACCAGGTCGTTGCCAAAGTTGTCCAAGCTGTACCGGCCTGGTGTCCAAGTTGACCGACCCTGTCCGCGAAGGTCGACGGCGAAGACTTGATACGCCCCGGAAAGAAGGCGCATGGCGTTCTCGTATCCCCACCAGGACTCTGTCTGCCCTGGTATCAGGAGCAGAGCAGGGCTGCTGTCCGGCCCGGCCACTGCGTAATTCATACGGACCTCTCCCAGATCGACAGTGTGCTCGGGGAAGCCATGAGGCCTGAAAAGTTTTGCGTGATCAGACGCCTCGATATATCTACCGGCTGGATCGTCGTGCGAGAATTGCTCAATCTGCTTGAGGCGCGCCCCGAGGCCCTCGAGGCCCGGATTGTGGTGCTCTCCCATTGTCGATGGGTGCTTGGCTGGAACGGAAGTGGTTTTGTCAGTTCGCCGGCCGGAGCTGCGCAAAGATCGATATCGAATCGTGAAGCGGTCGTGCAACTTGACATGGAGGAATGCGAATGATGATAGAACAGACCCCATGGGCGAAGACTAGGTAGGTTTTCTGTGTGAATGGGTATTGAGGACGCGGGCCAACATCAACAACAAGCCTTGGTGTCAACGACGTTTAAGTAGAGGCACGAGGATGTGGTCAGCTCGCAGGAGCCTGCGGGGTTCTGCTATCCTCACGCGCGAGCCTGTTCGTCATTCTTTTCGCTATTGCGCATCCATCCCATTTGGTGACTTGATGGCTGGCGTGCTCATCACAACGGTCTGCATTGCGTCCGTCATATTGAGGCTGTACGACCGCTGGCCCACTCACGGGCTCTTCCTTTCATGGGATCCTATCCGAAGGCGGACCGTCGTCTTCGAGCTGTTTGCTTGGCCCGGCATTGAGTCTCTGAGTCCCGGTCGAGGGGTCGGCCCAAGTCCAAAAGTCCCCGGGCGCCGATGCTGTCCATGCGGCAGAATTGACACTCGGAGATGGTGTCTCAGCAAGACATCGAGGCGGATCGCAAATGCCATGGCCTTGGAACTACAAAGAACGTGCCCGAGACACAAGTGGAATATGGGTTGTTGGGACGACATGACCTTTTTATTTGACCTCCCAAAGGCGTAGATGGACCATTCTGTCCCACTTGGCAGGTAACGCCCATCTCTGGTCGTACATATAGGGCTGCATGTCTGGAAGCGGAAGGTGACCTGATTTCTCACCAGTCAGCCAGCATCGAAACCTCGTCTGGTGTCGAGTCTCGACGGCTTGCAAGGGCTCGGACGAGCCAGGCAGGCGGTCAAGGCTGGTTGCAGGTCAGCAACGGACGTGGGCGGTACCGACAGGCCGTCGCCAGACGCAATTGCTGGTAGGCGCATGCTTGGATGCTCGGAGAGCGGCTTCTGCTATGCCCGACATGCTGTCATGGTGCATACAAGGGTAGTATTTTGCATGGCGCAGCTCTGCGTGTTGCATCTGGGGCGTCTCATATCCCGTGCAGAACTCCCAAGCATGGCTTCATTGCTATCATAATCTGTGTTCGAGATTGGGTGGCTCACCTGCCCACGATCATTGCTCCCGTCATGGATATGCCGTGGACATGGCAAAATGGGGTTCTTTAGGGACCTTAGTTCAAATGAGCTTACATGCCGGCAACAAGCCTTTCTGCCTCCCAAGAGACTTCCGGCATTGAAGGCTGTTAAACCCCCAGCTCAGCATAGGATCTCCACGTACCTGGGTAAGTACTTGGTTGGGTCGAGGAGGTTCCCGTCGTTTGTGGCGCCACTATACTCATATTGAACACTTTAATGACTGTGTTCGCGGCCTTGTCGCGACTTGTATACTCGAGTAGATGCTGAGTTGAGGATTACATGGGCATTCGAAGCAAGGATCGGTTGAGGTGGGAATCGACGCCTGCAATGTGTGTGAGGCACGAATCCCCTTGTTTTACATCTGCCTCTCATCTCTCTGCCAGACCTCGGGACCTCTGAAGGATGAGATTGGCAGAAGTCGTTCGAGGCTACCTTGGGTTACCGAGCACTCTGCACCTCAGCACATCAGAATTCGCAGTGATGGCTGAATTCAGGAGCGCCCAGAAGGACCTAGTAGAAGATCACCTGGGCACCTACATATGTAGGTACCGATGCGGACCTGACACATGTGGCATTTGGCTTCCTCCGGCCCAGTCTTTATGCTTCCCATCATCTCGCCTCTCCCGTCCTGAGATACTCAATGTACACGTGCCGGCACGCCCAGCTCCAACAACGCGCGTCAGTGGGGATGCCTCTTGCGGCGGCAGCAACCCATACGCAGGTTGCTGAACTTTGTCTTTTGTGTCCCGCGACGGAAAATGTTCATCTTTCGCTCCCGAGGTCCTCGAAGTGGCCCCCGAATGTTGTGACTACCAATCGCATTTGATTTAGATCGTCAATGCACGACTCGACGCAGTTGATTCTCTATCTTTCAGGCGCAAAAGGGCCCAAAATAACCCCTGGTGCCACCAATTACCTTCCTGTTGATTGGATCGCGCAGTCTTTCAAAGGTTCCCATGACTCCCACTGCACGGTCCGCATGGACCTTTGTTGGTGCATGACACAGCTATCGGAGCGGACCGGTGTTGACGAGCAAATGTAGCGCGCGGTTCTCATTGACTTACGTACGGGATTTGTCTCCGACGACTCCCGCCTCCCGCCTCGGTCTCGGAGAAGATCAATCAGATCCAGCCTCGTCCCCACCCAGGCCGACAGGTCCTCTCTACGTGCTACCGTGTAGTCGAGCGCTACGACACCCAGGTCGATTGCGTTGCGTTGCCTCATACTCGCCCCGATTGGGCCGTCGTTGATTCCGCTCGTCTGCCCAACAACGTCCTGCCAAATTCCTGCCATTTCCAGAGAGCTATCCGACCAACGGCCAGTTGGACTAATCCGAAGGTCACAAGCACTGCAGTTGCTATAGCCCTGTGGTGGGCTGTGTTTTCGTACCTAGGTAGTCATCTTGTGGGTCCGTCAGCTGTGGTTTTACAAAGGAATTTGTATATTTCGTCCGTCCAGTCTGAGACAAACGGAGTTGGCCTTCATGACACATTGCCAGCCAGCCTGGTCTCATGAAGGTTACAAGACCGAAGACTACTTTAATATCCAAGGACAGTCTTGCCGTTTCGAACTCTGAGTAAGCTGAATTTTTGTCGCATGTGGGACGACAACATCTATCTTGCTCAGAATCGAATGATCTGGGCTGACGTGACAACACGCCGGGTTGCAAGGTTCGTTTCGCTTGTAGCACAGGAAAAGAGATGCTATATAAGGGCAAAAGGGTTGATTATATTGCGCCTTAGCTAAAAGGAAGGAAAAAGGTTAGGCCACGGCCACCAACGGCTATAGAAAATAAGTATAAGCGTTGGCTAGCGGCCCTGCACAGACTACTTAGCCGTGCCACACACCCCCTTAGCCAACATTATAATTAATCTAGCCTATTAGTACTTATTTCCCTTATGTATTTTAACTTAAATAGCCACTTAAAACAAGCTTATATATATTTATTCTATGTTAGTTTTATAAAGCATTTGTTTTAGCAATAAACCTATTTGTTTAAGCTTGTGAAAATTAAAGAAATTAAACAAAAAGTGGTTAGTTTTAGTAGCCAAAGATTAAAATTTTAACCAAATCTATTTATTTCTAAAAGTTCTTATGCTTAATTGCATTTAAGAGCTTAATTAGCCTGTTTATAATTATTTAACTAGTGTTAACGTGCTAAATTTTAAAATTGCCTTTATTTAAGCGCTAAAAGATCTACTTATAATATATATTAATATATTGCATTTTTGCTAAGTTGTTTTTATTTAAAATGTAATAAAAAGCGTTTTAAAAGTTTATAAAGAGAATAAGAAGCTTATTAGCCTTAATGCCAAACTTTATAAGAAATTTAAAAATCTATAGCATAGCTTAACTAGCTAATATAAAGTTAATAAACTCTGCTTTTATTGTTAATAATGTAATAAAGGTTTAAAGTTGTAATTTTTAGTATATTAGCGCTTTAGCAACAAAAACAATATATTTTGCTATTAATTAGCAAGTATAATTATTAGCTTATAAGGCGTTAGCATATATATATAATAAAGTTTATTAAGTAACGTTTATTAAAAACTATATTATAGTTTATATATCTTTTAATATATTAAAATAAATGCTTTTAAAAAGTAATATATTAATTAAAAGAACCAGTGTTGCCTTTTATAATTTTATTTAACGTAGTTGTACATTGAGCGACATAGGACATCGAGCAACACACTTTTTACCACACCCACCCCTTAGATTAACCAAAACTCCACATAAACGCTGTAAATTAATTAAAACTACTTAAAATCATTATCATTATCTATTTCTTTAGCTTTTAGATATGTTTGCGCATTATGGCTAGCCTTGCGATAGATCTTACAGTGCTTGCTACTTATCCGCCTGCGTTTTGACAAACTATTATTTTTATCTTTTTTCTTTGATTGCTTATTTACTATACCCTTCTCTGCTAGAAGTCTCTTTGCATTTTGTTTAGTAAAGCTTTCTTTATTTTATAATTAAGTTCTTTTAGCTTTGCAATGCTTACTAAATGCTTTATTTACTTTATAAAGAGTTTGGTTTTCTAATTGTATAAGGGTAACCTAGTAAGCAATTATTTGTGTAGCCTTAAAAAGCTAATTAATAGCCTTTAAAATTAATATTAGAGAGCTATTTTAATAGGCAGAGATTTAACTTTTAATAAAATTAGTCTATGATTTAGCTTTGGTAGGGTTATGTAGCGTTTAAGAGACTTATTAGTTTAGTAGCTATAGAAAAGTTTGCAGCGGTAATAATATTGATAATATTATATTAAGGCGAGAGAATATAGCATTTAGGTTAAGAGGGATAAGTCTAGTTTCTTTAAAACTTTTTAAAATATTGTCTTTGGTTATTGTATTAAGGTAAGCGTGTTTAAACGCTAGAAAGAACTTGTCTTTGGTAATATAGTAAATATGCGCTTTGATAAGCATATTAATTTAGTTGCTATATTTTAATTTTAAAGTATTAAAATAGCTTATATTTAAAGGCTATATTAAATAAGATAAATGCAGAGGCAAACAAAGTAGAATAATTTTATTTTTTTTGCAATATATCTTAAACTTTGCGTTAATGTAGCTTTTATGGCTATTTAGGACGAAAAGCTAATATACATCTATTATATATAGCTTAGAAAATTAATTAAAATGCTGTAGTTATTTAATGCTTATTTTGTTATTAGTCTATTTATTAAAAATTGTTTTAATGATTTAATCGTTTAGAAACTTAGCTTAAGTATACTAGTTAGCAAAATGATTTCTGCCTTAAATTATTAAAAACGGCAGCATTGCATACCTATCACTGCTTATATAAATTATCGCTGTTGTCTATTCCTAATTGCTAAGCTGTACTAATTTTAGCTTTTTAATGCGTTTAGCGCATATAACTATTATAGACAATTAAATTATGCCTATTATAAAGCTAGTTTTGTTAAAGTTATAAGTATTGCAATTTTGCATTTTATATTTAGCCTTTATATTTATATATAAGCAAAATTAATCGCCTAAGACCTTTAGATTTTTGCAACAAGCTCTTTAGTAGTTATAGGCGCAATTAATATATATTTTAAGCTTAGGGCGTTGTATAATAAAGCAATATAGCTAATGCGTTTCAATGCGCCTTTCGCTATGCGCCTTAAGGAGATAGTTAGCTATATCTTTTACATTAGCGATCTAAGGCGAAAACCCTTGTATATTTTAATTTAAAATATATTTAACAATCGCTTTCTCCTCTAGCTTAGTTAGCATAGTTTTATTTAGGCGTATTGTTAAGCGCAATGTTTTGCCCCTTATACGATAGCTAAAGGTAGCATAAAAAATATTATATAGCGCTGCAGCGCGTCTTTGGCTGATTTTTTTTGATAACCTAACCGCTTCTATAGCAAGGATAATACAGCTTTTTTTTAAGGCAAATTTTATAAGTAGTTATAAAAAAATAACGCGCTAAAGTGGATAGGTAGCGTAAAGTGGAAAAATGTGTCGCTCAATGTTCTGTGTCGCTCGATGTATAACCACGTTATAGTATATGTTATATTAGGTTTTATATCTATTAAAAGCTAGTTAAAAGTATCGCTTTTCTTCTAATATAGCTTTATCTTTTTAGCATTTTTTAGTTTATATGTTTAGAGAAGCTTAAAACTAGCTAGCCAAGGCATTTTAGCTGCTTTATGCAAATTAAAGCTATATTGCTTAATTATCTTAATAGCAAATTCCTTTTTAAAAAAAATATATAATTTAATTTATCTTTTAAAATATTAAAGCTAAAAAACTTAGTAGAAATACCTAGCCTTTTAATAATATATATAGCAAAAATCTAGTTAGCAATAGCCTTAATATCCTTATCTATATCTGCTGCTACTAGTATATTATCAACGTATAAAATAATAATAACACTTATTTTTTTATTTTTAAAAATGCAAAAATCACTATTAAAAAGCTTAAATCCTAGCATTTTAAGAGACTTAATAATAATATTAAACCACTAAATAAGCGCTTTTTTTAAGCTGTATATACTTTTGCAAATTAGCTAAACTATGCTATCCTTTTGCTTAAAGCTAAGCAAAGGGTATATAAAAGTTTATACCCCCTTAAGTATAAAAGAGTTTAAAAACGCTATAATAAAGTTATATTTATATTAGTAAAAGTTTTTAATTGCAATATATGCTAAGAATAGCTTAAAAAAAGTAGCTAAGGCAACAGCTAAATAAAAATCCTTTATAGTTTAGTTTTAAATTTTATAATTGCTATAAATTATAAGCCTTGCGCAAAGAACCTTTTTAATGCTTAGCTTATTGTTAGGTTAATCTTTTAAATCAAATACCCACTTAAAGGGTAAAACGTTAGCGCTTTTATTAAAGTAGCATTAAATAAAGGTTTTGTTAATTTCCAGCTTATTAATAGCTTTACAATACGCTAATAGCTATGCTTTATTAAAGTTAAAGAATTTTATTGCCTGCTTTTATAATTTAAAAGCATTGTTAGCTGCTATATTAACAAAGTATTAAGCTTTTAAAATAAAAAGGCAAAGAGATTTATAAAAATCCTTATACATTATATAATCTACCTTAAAGTTAATTGCCACAGCACTTAATTTCTTAAAACTATAGTTTTTATTTATTTTAGCCGCATACTTTAATTATTAGCATAATAGCTCTTATTAATAGCAAGCCTTACAGTTTTATAAAAAAAGTATAGATTTCTTCTTTTATATTACCTCTTATAAAGTCACTCTCTTAAATATATTTTAAAACAATTTTAAAAACTTTAAAGAAGGCTTGGGGGTTAGTTTAGGTGTGATTAGTTAGATTAGTTAGACAAAAAAAGGTTGTTTTTTATAGCAACTATAATCTTATCTTAAATTTCTTTGTTAGCTTATTTAATAGGTAGAAATCCTACCTTTGATTTGTTTATAAAAGAGTTATTATTTAGCTAAACTATTAGCAATGAGGAGTTTATCGTTTAAATAACAGCTTTTAATTATATAAACTCCTTTTAAACAAACGTTGCTAAAATCTCTATAATGTATTTTACGTTGGCAAGGTTAAAGTTGTTTATATTAAAAAGGCTAGTTTTCTTTACTTTAATTGCAATTATTTAAGTAACTTTGTTAGTTTTAAAATCTTTTGCTTATATAATCTTACTATAGTTTAAATCTTATGTAAAAAGTTGCATTTTAATGTTTGTTTTAGTATATTTAGCAGCATTTTAGCAATATACTTTTTTAACGTAAACTTATACTTTGCTGTTTATAATATATAAAAAACCTTTAATAAAGATAAAGGCTTAAGGAAAACCAAAAGCATTAGCTATAACTTAATTTAGTAACTTAAAGCTTTTATTAGCAAACGTAGGCAATAGATTAATTATTATATAAACAGCTTATATTATAAAAAGCTATAAATAGTAAAGCAAATTAACTATATTATAAGCAATCTTTGCCTTTGAAATAATATTAAAATTAGCCTTTTTAGCTTTGCCATTTATTTAAAAAAAATAAAAAATGCTTAAGATTAAAGTGATGCTATGCTTTTTAGCTTATAAAAAGAGTTTAGAGTGCTAAAATAACTATATAGCTAGCCTAAATTTAAAGCTATTATTATAGCCCAAGCTCTAAACCTTTTTATTAAACTGCTGTTTAAAAAAGGTAATAAAATCTTAAATAGCCTTAAAGCTGTAGTACTTTTTAATAAAAAACTACACCTAATGTTAGTTAATAGCTATATTAATAAAGTATAAGCAATAATAATAGTTTAAAAACCTTTTTTTAAAGATAATAAAATTAAAATGTATTAACTAACCTAGTTATATATATTTAAAAGAAAAGAAAACGCTATAATAATTAAGTAGATAGTTCTTATAGCAATCCTTATAGCAAAAGTTTTTTGCCTTTATAATAGTAATATTTATTATTTTTGCAACAGCTTAAATTGCCTTATTGCTAATATATATAAAGCGCTTATAAAGTTGTGAATATTCTACTATTAGAAAGATAATAGGGGCTGCTAAAAAGGCAAATGATAGTAGATTTAGTAAAGCAATAAGAAAAAAAGTAGTTATATCTTTTACCTACTTTATTGCGCATAATTCTTTACTAAATTTAGCATTAATAATAATATCCTTATATTTATTAAAAATATAAGTAAAGGCTCTTAGCTTACTATTAAAAATAAATTTATATAGTATAATTAAAGAGTATTTAACATTTTAAAACACTAAGATAATTAATATGCTGTTCTTTTTATAGGTAATAGAAGAGACTGTTCCTCTTATCGTAAGGGTTGTTAGCCTTAATGCCATTTCTATCTTATATAAAATATTAAAAATCCTTATTTCTATAAACTACTTTTAATTATTAAAAATTATATTAATAGCGTTAGTATCCTTAATAATTAAGTCCTTTGTAAAGTCTCCCCCTGCTATTAAAGCCTAGAAAACCTTCTTACCACAACAACCTAATTTTATAATAAAAGTAGCTAGCTTTTTAAATAAACTACTGCTATTATTTCCAAATATATAAAAAAAAGCCCTAATGTTTCTATCTTGCTTTAAATTATTAAACTTCTTTAACTTTTTAAACTTATCTTTTTTAGAGCAAAGCCTTATATTATAACAATCTTTATACTTTTTATAATATTTGTTTTTATAAAAGATAATTTTTTTATAAGTTGCATAATAAGCTATCTTTGCCAATTATTGTTTAAGAAGGTTTAGTAAAAGCTTTAAAATTTTAATTATTCTTAACAAAGGCATTGTCTCTTTTATATACTAGTTTGTAAATTAGTTAAAAAATTATAATAGCCTTTGCTATTTAGCCTTAAATGCTGCAAAAGCAGTTATTTCTTAATTTATAATAATTGCATTAGAGATAAGTTTATAAAGCTTTTTTAGTTTAAAGTGCTATTTTTATATTTTTAACAAAGAGACAAAGCATTTTTTGTAAAAATATTGCAAACCTTTTTAATAATAATCATTATTATAAAGTTGTTAAAAGAATAATAGTTTAGCTTCTTTATATAGCATTATATATATTAAAAGTTATTTTAAAACTTTTAAAAGATGCTATAATTAACTAAAGTATAGGCAATAAACCTCTTTGTAATAAAGTTAATATACTTTTTAAAATGCTTAGAGATTATTATAAAAACCTACTAATAAATCTTATAAAAGTTTATCTTAATAAAATTTATTCTTATATTAACAAGAGTATTGCAAACTTTGTAAAAAAAAGAGTAAAGAAAACTAGCAATTTAGCTGCTTTTTCTCTGCTAGGTAAATCTAGCCTTAGGGTTATTTTAAGGCTTTAAGACTAACTTCTTAATATAGTAATTAAGCTTAAGAAGCTAAAGTATTATATAAACTATCGGTTTTTAATCATTAAAGTTTTTTTCTTTTAAAAGGTTTAAGAGCTTTGCTTAAATTATAGCTACTTAGTTTATTATATCTATTATAAATGTATATGCTAGTAATAGCAAGCAGCTGTTTATATATAAGTATAGCAGGCTATTACCTTTTTGCCAACTGTTAAAGAAAAAATTTATAGAAGGATTTTAAAAGAGTAGAGATAGTAATAAGTTATTGTTGTTGCTACTTAGAGAAAGGAAAGAAAGTTAGTTGTTTTATTAATTGTCTTATTAGTTGTCCTATTAGTCAACCTAATTATCCTTCTCTTAGTCTTTAAAACCTTAATCTTTAAAGTTAAAGTTTTCAAAGTTATTAATGCTGTCGTCTGCTAATATAAAGCCAGCGCTTTCGTTAAACAATATATTAGCTTTTTATTGATTTTTTTAATCAATAAGCAGGTCTAGCAGATCTTAGCCGTCTGCTGCTATAAACGAAAAACTAAAAGAAACGTTAAAAAGAGTTAAAAAAAAAAGTAAAATAAAAAAATTAACTTTTTATTATTATTGTTTTTTAAAGGGTTTTTAGTGCTATTATAACGCTTTTTGCAAGCTAAAATTTGCGAAAGAGTAGTATATAAAACCGTTTATTTGTAGGAATTAAAACGCAAATTAACCGCTAAGATTAAAAGCTGCTGAAATTTTTATAAAAAAGAGAGGATAAGGTTGGCTAATTGCAAATTATTGTGAAAATCAGTTGAAAAAAACTTATAACTTATATAAGAGCAAAAGGGTTGATTGTATTGCGCCTTAGCTAGAAGGAAGGAAAGAGGTTAGGCTACGGCCACTAACGGCCGTGGGAAATAGGTATGGGCGTTGGCTGGCGGCCCTGCATGGACCACCTGGCCGTGCCACAGATGCAGACACGGGATCCGTCTGGTGAAATGTACCGAGAACAAATACCAGAAAGCTCAATAAGGCTAGATGTTATAACGTCTATTGCTTAATGCCTGCTTATACAAGTGCTCTAAACTTATATAAAGTCTTTTATAGGCACTGGCGATCTATAAGAGAATAGATTATATATAACGCACCTAATATAAATTTAACTAATATGCTTATTAGATCCAATTACTATGCTTATATATAAGTTCTTTTTTCTTTTTAATAATTTTTATTACTTTAAATTATACTGTTACTTATATAGTTTTTATAAGTTTAAAACTGCCGTTTAAATATTTTAAATATTTTATTACATT
>JALRMF010000452.1:0-35349 GCA_026120015.1 Dendrostoma leiphaemia | reverse complement strand
AACTTTTTTATATATAAATATAAAACTTATTAATAAAAAAGAATAAGTAAATAATTTATTACTATTAAAAATTTTTATACACTCTTTTTCTTTATATAATAAACAGCTATAATTAACTAATACTAATTTAATTACTGTGCTTATTAGATTAAATTACTGTGCTGTGAATATAATTTAGATTAGATTACTGTGCTGAATATTTTTGAAAGCAATTTACTGTGTCAACTAAAACCAACTTTTAGTGCATCTTATACCTAGGTATTTATATTAAAAGCCTAAGGCCACCAAGGCTACCAGCCACTGAAACGCTAAACGACAAAGTTCAAGATCACAAAAACTACCTTCCACAAAGACTTTGACAGCTATCATAGTCTTTATGGCAAGTGGTTTTCGTAGAAAATGGTCTTAATGTCAGGTAACCTTTGTAGCGTTTATGGCATTGGTGGCATTGGTGGGCCCTTGGTGGTCTTAATGTTTTGATGGCTGACGCGTTGTGATGAAGAGAAGAAGAGGGAGGAGTTGAAGACAAGAGAGAAGAAGGAGGGGAAGAGGAGGGAAGAGGAGGCTGGAACGGCGAGTTAACGGGACGGCGGGCCAAGCCGAGGGGACCTATAGGTTGATAGCTATAGCAATAGCCCAGTCCGCCTCGGACCAGAGGCATACGACCACCAGGAGGAACCAGCTAGCCAAATGGCTAGCTGGGCCGGTTCAGCCCAACGGCAATTGAAAGAGACCGTATGCGTATACGCCTAATCCCTTTAGCGTACGACAATAATTTCCCTTTCGTTTCTTCTGCTAGACATTATTAACAACAATAGCAAATACACTCGTTTTTACCCCCCTATTCAAACCTCTTTATATATAAAAATTAACTTACTAACACTAATTAATAGTTAAATAATTAACTATAAACAGCAAGGTAAAAGAGATAAATCTTGCTTTAAAAACCGCTGCAATATTCCCTAGAAAGAGTATACTACTTACAACGATAAACTTTGTGCTTTTAGCAAAAAACAACAAATAGCTTGCAAAGAAACTTTAATAAAGTTATCACTAGCAAAAAGCTATTCTCTTTAATTATTAAAAATAGCTAAGAAACTTTAGCAAAAGTTATTACTAGCAACCTTTTTAGTGTATCTGCAATGTAAAATAATATATAAACAACTTTAAAACCTCTCTATAAACGCTAGCAGCTTATCTAATGCTATATTATACTTTTAAGAAGACAATTAATTTTATATAAAAACATTAAGACCTTTTATAAGGTTATAATAATAAGCGATTAACCAGTAAACTTTTTTATTAAGTGTTTTTGCCCTTATAAAAATCTTATAATCTTTTCCATTCTCACTATGCAACAAAGGCACTAACAGCACATATATATATAAATATATTAGCAACTTTAAAGCACTTTATACTGCATTTTAATCCCTTTTCCATTTATTTTTACTTTATTTTCAAGCATATGCATATATGCATAATAACCTAATTTCCCCCTTGCTTTTCACTCTTTGCATCTTATTACTATGCTATATTTATCCTAAAAATCCTTATCCCTTAAATTAAGCAACTTAAATTAAACTAATATAGCTAATCCTAGCAATTTAAACAACTCTTTAATTAAGGAGATAAAAACCTTAGTATTTAATTATAATGCCTAGCAGCCTGTTTTAATATTAAGCAACCTTTTAGCAAAAACCAAAATCTTCTAGGCAATATAGCTCTTATTTAACGCTTGCCTTTAATATAAAGAGATATAGTTAGGCGCTAGTCAAATATACTTATATACGGCAGTTGCCAAAGCAATTATTATCTATCTTAAGTAATATAATAATAACTTTTTTTACTACTTTTGTAAAAATTTTAATAGGTAGACTGCTAATATATTTAACGCCGTCCCCTTTAACCTACGCTATAACCTTAAGCAAGTCTTTTATTAAAATAAGATTTATACTAGGCAAAACAATATTTTTATTAAACTATATTTAGTGACCTTCGCTGCTTGTAAAAAACCTTTTGAGTGGAACCTAGTTGAGCTTTAAAACTAAAAATTTAACCTAAGGTTATGCGCTTATAAACAGCAGCAAAGCATTTTGCTACTAAGACTTTTTTAACTTTTATAATAAGAGGAAGCGCCTTAGCAAAAGCCTTAGATTTATTAAAAGAAACCTTAGCAAAAACGATTAGATAGCATACAATAGACTATTAAAAAACCCTCAGCATACTTCTAAGTTAAAAAAGCTTTAAAGAGTAGCCTGCAATAAGGCCCTTTGCTACTATTGCTTTTGTTACAACTGCAATAAAACTTTTTGCAACCGCTATTTCTACTATATATACAATAGACTATACAACGCCTGCAACTAAACCCCTTAAGGGTGCCTTCTTAATTATACTTATAATAAAACTCTTTGAGGTTGCCTTTAGAACAAGGCCCCTTTGCATTAGTTTTGGTAAACTATACAATAAAACCGCAATCATCGCCCTTTAACTATCTATATATACTATACAATACCTTATTCTTAATACTAAAACTATTTATATACTATTATAATCTTTAGCAATATAACCTATATAAGACCCTTCCTCTACTTAAATATCTAAACAATTACATTAACATTTAAACCTTAACTAGCTTTATAAAGATATATAGCCTAGATTAAAAGTATATGGGCAAGCTATACAACCTACTAAATAACAAGCTTAAGACTTTTTTTAATTTTTGCTAGCACGCTTAAATCAAGCTTAGCTAGTTTTATGCCATTTTTCCAAAGATTTTAACCAATTGCGCTTAATAGTTTTATAAAAGCTACGTTACCTATTTTAATACATTTATAGGAGTCTATACTAAGATCAAACGGCATTTTAATACAAAAGTCAACTACCTTTACTATTATACAAACTAAACCTTAATAATCTTTAATAAAATTAGACAATAGAATGAAAAAAAAGACCTTTACAAAGTCTTTAAAATCTTACTTAACAAGCTATAACTATGCCAACGTACTTTAAAACTAGATTACGCAAGTAAATAAGCACTTAAGACTATAGTAATTAAAGCTTGCTATAAAGTATATAAACTTAAATATGCTTTTTTTAAGCCTATTATTACCTGCAAAGAGCTATTTTCTAACCTATGCTCTTTAATTAAGATCTACTTTGCCTATGGTTTATAACAGCAATTAACCGCTAACAAAGCAAATAACTAATATTATTTAAACTGCTGCTATAGCAATAACTATAGCAAAGGTAAAAGCTTCCGCAGCAGCCCTTATAGCGGCTTTTATCTGCGTAACAGCTTTCAAAGCTATAGTAGCAACCACTACAATAACCGCTCTCTTTAGCGGCGTATGCCTTAGAAAAAGAAGTATTATATATGTGGCAAAAAAGGTTATTAGTTAATAAAATACTCTTAAGAGGAATGCAACTAATTATGTAACTAGTTTATTGCTAATTACTAGTTTAATAGCAATAACCTTAACAGCTTTAAAATATATCTAGCAAATTACAAAGGTAATAAAGCAGACTAAATATAATTGGAAGACAAGGTTAACAATAATAATAAAGATTACAAAGAAAAGATCAAAGCCTCTATTTAGCTTATAAACCAAGGCTTTTTACACTGCCTTACTAGCAATAACGTTTATTTTGCTAATAGCCCTAATATAGACGCTATGCAATTCTTTATCAAAGACCGCTATACCTAATTACAATTCTAAGGCATACTATTTGATATAAGTGCTGTAAAGGTATCTATAGCTGGAAAGGAGCAATTTCTTGCTTTATAATAAGAAAACTTTTTTATTAAGCTTAATAAGTCAACAATAGGACAAGCTTTAATCAAATTTGGCAAGAGATTAATAATAAACTTGATTAGAACTATCGCCGTTAATACTTTAATCAAGTGCATTAACTTTTATGTGCTAGATGCTTTAACGCCCTTTTTACTTTACTTTATAAATATAAACTAATTATGCATTTAATTTAATAACTTAATAGATTAACTTATTTATAATAATAAAACCATCTTTATTATATGCAAATGGGGCTATTTGTGGTTTTTTTTAAGCAAGGAAGAATAAGCAGGCATTTTCTTTATAAAAATAAAGCTATAACGCCTTTATTATTGCTTTAGCTACTTGGCAATATACTAACTTTATTAGCTGCTTAAGAAGGCTGGTTATAATAACGTTAATAAGAATATACTATAGTTAATTGAGAAGTTTTATTACTATTGCTAATTGCATAGCAATGCCTTTTAACGCTTTAAATTTACCTTAAAAAACAATTATAAGTTTAATTACAAAATCTTTGCAAACGTTATATATCTTAAAAGTTGCCTTATTCTTTACATTTTAAACTCTTTAACAGCTTTCTATAGCAGCTGTTTTTTTTTATCTCTATTAGCTAAAAATATTTAGGAAGCCCTACGCCTACTATAGATTAATATTTATTAAAGATCTTCCAATGTAATTATATACAACGCCAGCACTAATTTTGCCTTTATAAAATTTAGATTAAAAGCTAGGCTAATGAAAATTACATATAAACAAGTCTTTGTTAAAGCCCACTAATTAATTAGCAAGCTAAAACAATACTATGCTCTACTTTAACAAGCCTTTAATATCTTATACAACAAGCTTTATAATACAACATTTAACAAAGCAATCTTGCAAATAGCCCTTAAAGCTGTTAATAATACCATTAAACCCTATAGGCTTATTTTTACCCTCTTTGTTTTTAGCGCATACCCTTATATAATAACTAATTTAGCCCTATTGCCATTAACTATTAAAAGAGCCAAAGCAGTATAAAAAGCTATAAAAGCATTATATAAAATAGCAGCTAAGCGCAAAATAAAAGGCGCTCTTAACACTTAAAACAAACTATCTATTGTAAATATACTTAAGCTTCTACTTTAAAATAAAGTATAGGTTTAGCAAGAGAAGGACGGCTAGCAGAGGCCTTATAAGATTGCAGCCGTTAACAATTACAACGTTACCCTTAAAATGCCCAACGGGCCTGCTACCTTTAGATTAACCATTCTCCAACTTTACTACCACAACCCTAATACCTTTATTCCTCTTCTTCCCCTAGCAACTACCTATTGCAACCCTAATACCAATGCTCCTCTTTTTTTCTTAGCAACTAATAATAAAGACTACCAGCCTTTTAACAACACTACTAATGCTATTAATGCTGTTAGCAATATAATTATAATTGCTATAAAGCCTAAGCAAAAAAAACAACCTTTTAGCTTAAAAAACAAGCTAGCTAACGCTTTTCTAACAAGAAAAAAAGAAAATGATTACAATTTTACTATTAAGTTAAGGAACAATAGCATTATAACAACTCTAAGCAAGCTATTTAAAGCATTTAACACCTAAGAGATAAATAACCTTATTGGCTATAGCGTTTTTAGCTTTAAACGCTACAGCAAGGCTAGGCATAATAGCCACTGCATCTTTAAAGCCTAGATAGTATAGGAAATTAAAGGCAAGACTACTAAGCTTTATAAAAAGTTATGCCTAGTTATACAAAGCTACAATAATAAAAAGAAAGCGTTTATTCTAACATAGTCCCCTATAATTTAATATATTAGCTAGCAGTTAATTTTAGCTCTTACGCTGTTACTATTGCAAAGCAATATAACGCTATTATTACACAATATTACCCAGGCATACCCACAATTATAGACTAAACTTATACATACTATATTAGCTACTATTCTAGCTGCTCTATAAACTAAATACCCCTAGAATATTATTATTAGAATAATTAAGCTACTTTACAATATTGCCAAAGCAAGCGTTTATTAGTTTGCTATATACTAGAGCCACTATTAAAAAAAGCTTAATATATCAACCTCAACCTACAACCCATGCCTTTTAATTATTAATAAACCTTTAGAGACTTTTAGCTTTATTGATATATAAACTAATAATACCCTTATCTTAGCTACGTTAGCTTTTTTAGCATTAAAAGACTAAAAGTTGCAAAACGCCTAGTTTAAGGCTAAGCCTAAAACTTTCCTTTTTTCTAATACTGCTTTAAATTTCAACAGCGCTACGTTAATAATAAACAAGGCTAAGCTAAACCTAAAGCAAAAGGGTTAAAGTATTAAGATTATTTTTATTAATCTTAAGTTAGCTAACTAAGCTTAATAATATATAGAGCAATACGCTTATAGTGCTTATATCGCCTTAATTTGCCAACTAAAGGCTTTTTTCAACTTATCTATTACTGCTTAAATTTAAGACCTTAATAAAAGTAACTATATAAAGCTTAACAATTGCCTATAATAGCAACTTAATAACTTATTAAAAAAGCTATAATATATCTCCCTTAATCTGGCAATAGCTAAGCTTTTTACATTTGCCAATAGCTTTCTAGCCAGCAATAAAGATTTAAGCTTTTAAATTAAGTTTATTTTAACAATTAGAAATAAGACTAATATTAACAGTTAATTTACATTAACAAAAAACTTTATGCATTAGAGTTTTACTAAGTGCAAAAGGGTTACTTAGAGCTCTTTAGCGTTAAAAATTTATAAGACTATTAATGCTTTTAATATTAGTCTCTCAATAAAAACAATGCTCTGCCTAATAACTAATAAACTCAACTTTTCTATAATACCTTTGATTATTTATATAGACTTATATTCTTTATATAAATGCTTAGTTAAATTAAGTATAACCAAAGAAAAAAGGCTAATAATTAATATAATAGCTTTACATTAATTATACAAACGGCGCGAGATCACAAAGGTATAATAGGTTAATAGCAACAATAACCCTGCTAACGCTATAATAAAAGCTATACTAAATAAAGCGCTAAAACGCTTAGTCAATAATAATAAGTTAGCAATATAAGTAAAAGGTTCTATTTAGAGGCCTATAAACTAAGCAATAAGTATATTTTCTTTGTATAATATAACTATTACTTATTTCTTTCTTATTTAGGCAATTGGTTGCCTACGGCTTAAGTTTTAAACTAATCTTTTAGAGCATACAACGAGGGGTTATAAGCTAATATAAAAGACTGCCAGTATAAGTTAATAATTATAGCAATAGCCCAGTCCACCTTAGACCAAAGGCATATAACCACTAGAAAGAACCAGCTAGCTAAATAGCTAGCTAGGCCAGTTTAGCCCAACAGTAATTAAAAGAGACTATATGCGTATATGCTTAATCCCTTTAGCGTACGATAATAGTTTCCCTTTTGTTCCTTCTGCTAGATATCATTAACAATAATAGCAAATACACTTGTTTTCACCCCCCTATTCAGACCTCTTCGTATACGGAGATTGACTTACCAACAGGACCCATTTGCACTGCTACCTTGATTTCATAAACAAAAACACAGTGAAGTCCTTTCAAAAACATTCAGCACAGTGAAATATATCGGGAAATATTCAGCACAGTGATCTGATCTGATAAGCACAGTGTTCGAATTGGTGTCGATGATCAACAACCCCTCGAGATCCCGAGAACTCACTTCCAAAATAGTCAAGTCGGCCGAGTATCTGCGCTAATATACACCCTGCACTGTACGAAGACAACAAGATGCCCAAACTTCACAGCAAGAACATGCTTGCGATTGCTACTACGCATGTTATGGCTCCTGTAACCGCCAGTCTGCCACTGTCAACCTTGACCAACGCAACAGCACTGGTCCCAGCCCCGGAGGTTGTTCCAGACGTGGCATTGGCGGACGGAGAGCTAGTGCCTGTGCTTGTCGGATTAGATGATGAGGTCGAGTTCGATGAACTGTAGAATATTGTTAGTTCGGAGAAAAAGAAAGAAAGAAAAAGAATGCCGTTATGCATCGAAGTGGTTGGACTTGCGCACTAGGTTCCCCAGGTACGGGTCAGACATTACCTCGTAGCGTTGCCACCAGCACAACTGGCCGCCGTCGTCACTGCCTTGGCCGGCAATGCGGCCCATGTCGCATAGTCTGCGCTCGCAGCGTTGTGGAAGGAAGCCGTGAATTGGCCATGTCCGTTGTCATGGAAGCCGAAAGTAATATCACTTGGGCATCCTGCGTTGTCTGGTCCTGCCTTGGCCGCTGCACGGCCCATGGGCGCACCCCCGAGAGTTGTCGAGGTGTTCCCAGCGGCGCCACCTTGGTCCCATTTCAAGCAGTTCTGGCAGTGGTACGCAATCTCAAAGATGCTGCCTTCGCTAGTACCGGTTGTGACTCGAGACGCGAGCGTCGTCAAGTTTGCCTGGCCAGTATACAGACTGGGCATCACGTAGCTCTTTCAAACGGGTGAGCAGGGAACTCGGCGGAGGAATCAGAAGCATAGAAGCTGTTGATAGGAATAATGGCTTACAGTGGCATAGCGGAAGGATGTCAGGACTTGGTTTTGGTACGGCCATGCCATCAGCAGAAGGGAGCCTGTCATCTGCCCAGCTGCGCTGTGGGAGACTCCGCACCATGACGAGCCATTGGTCATGGCGCATCGCTAGGGCAGTCAGACATCAAGAGTCAAGAGCCTCGCTTCCCAGGACAGTAGGTATTCTCGTACTAGTATGCCGACATAGTCGTAGAAATCCGTCGTGCTTGCTGACTCGGGCAAGACCATGCCGAACTGGAAGAAGCCATCTGTGGCCTCAAGCTCAGGGTCAAAGACAGCGAAAGTGATGTTGGTCATAGGATCGGTATAAGTCGTGGCACTCTGGCCCAGGCATCTCTGGACATCTTCAAAGGGCACGTCAGTTACTGTAGGTATTCCAAACAATCTTTGGGGTCTTCTGACCGTCAGTTGACTTACATGCTGCGAGCAACATCACGCTCTTGAATCGCTTGAGGAACAACATTTTGAAGAATTCCTTGGTACCAGAACATAAGGACAAGCTTTGACGAGCCGTGTGCAGTGATCATGGAACGACAGGGGAATCATATATATATATACACACATAAACATATATACACAAAGGCTCTGAACAGCTACGGAGGACGCGTGTCCGAACCTTTTTATGCATAGCACATGAAGAATAAGGTCAAATTGGCTATGATTGCCGCGGAAAAGGGACTCATCTACCACAGATGTCCCCGGCTCGGTAAAACCTGCAAGGTTGTCATCCATGGATCGCGAGATTTACATCAGTACCAAAGTATGTTGAGGAGTGAGCGGCACTAGAAGGATGTGTCTACAGGGTTGAAGTGATTCATCTTTTGCTTGGTATTCGGGGCAGGTGCGCTGCGCTATTTACCGAGCCTCATTTTCGAGGTCGAATATAAACAGCCCTGAAAGAGTCCCTGTTTGGGGGTTGGTCACCAGAGTACAGATACCACTTCCGTTTTCTTGCCTGGATAGGCCCTCTCGCCCCGACTGGCCTGAGAATTCTCGCGTTATACCCGTGACATGTGAGGCTGCAAACGAAAACTGGCAACATATCACGATAAAGGATGCCTTTGCACTTCTTGTTTTGAGAATTTTATTGAGGCCTGCTGAGAATCAACATGTCTTTAAGTACAAGCCGCGACTCTGGCGTGGAAGATCGCTAGGACGGTTACGTACATATACACCACCGTAGACTCGACACTCGAGAGGGAGGTGACCAGGATCATGAGGCTGTGCCTCGAACTTCTGCAGCATGAAGTGCTAAAGTGCTATGGTCAGCAGATTCTTCAATTGTCGGACTGTCATTTGACAGAAGGCTGATCTGGGACAAAGGGGACAAAGCGAAACTTGTGCGGCTCGGGGAGATCAACTCTCATGACGTTGGGATAAGTTTTGGAACCGGACAACCCCACGGACGCCACTTGAGCAAATCGGGCCAACCTCCACCACGATCACAATTGGCCTAACACTTCACGCAGATCTGAGCAAAAAGACTTGATCATTGAAATGATTTTTTCTCTCATTTTCTTCCAGCCTTTAAATAGAAGGTAAAAGCTGGATGTTTCCCTGTGGATTGAGGGTTGGTCCGATTTACTGTTCGTGGGATCTGCCGGGATACGCCTTCGCACGCGTGGACATCAGGAGGCTGAACCCAGTAGGTACCCTGGCCCCTGGCTCAACAAGATATCCTCGACCGCGAACATACGCGTACCAAGTGTTCGCTTCACTGCCGTTGACTGTCAAAGTCAACTATAGCAGGCCTCAAATATCAAGTGGCACCCCTCTTGATGCTGCTGCTGATTTTCAAACCACGTCTCCAAATCTCGGACTGTAGTTACTAGACATGGGGCAGAACGTGAAGTGAGCGTGGCTGATATCCACAGAATATGCATGTCACTATTACAAAAAAGAAGTAGGTGGGCCATTATATGGACGAGTCCACGACCCCTTTCACCTGCCGGGGGCGCAATTGTTGGCTCGATCGAGGCTACCTCCTGGGCACAATAATTCATCAATAGCAATAATGGATTTTATTTTCACCTCGTCTGACCGTGACATCTTTTCACGGCTTCCTTCCCATCTTGACCATGATCGGAAGTGTCCCTTCCGCGACGATAAATCCCGAGTTGGATTCACAAGAACTCTTGTCAATACCTAGGTACCCGAGACAGCATACATACCCATCCGTGCTGCTCTTCATCAGATATTGACAAATCATTCTCGCATGTGTAAATCGGCAACCGAGCAATAATTGCGAGCTGTTTGAAAAACATCCGATGCACCACTCCTCTTTGGGGGAGTCACTTGAACAGCATGATCACAGCCTGAGGAACCGCTGCACAATCACGAATGCCAGCAGCAGAGACCCGCTCAGGACCAGAAACACGTTGTTGCGATGATTGTCTCCTGCGACGGATCAGACACTGCACGTGATGATCTACGGAAAGGGGGGTTTGAGATGCAACTTACCTTCTTCGGCGAGGCTGTGTGCTAAGACCACGAATGTGCTCAAAGGCAGCCTCATCAGACTGTATATCTTGGCTCTCGACCCGTCCTCGACGATGTTGCTCTTCAAGAAGTTCATACTCGGAAAGTATATTCCTACACAGAGCTCAATCAAACAGAAGGCCCAGAATATGAGATGCTCCTGCGACGTCAGGACAATAGTCATCGAAAGGGCCAGGCTGGCGATGACAATCGCCGTCTTCAGCGGCTGCGATGCACCCGCCACGTCTTGCGAGCGCAGGCAAGTGTTGAAAAGCATTGAGCCTGCCATCATAGCACACATGAAGCAACCGAAGATGAGGCCGAATGGTGGGTCACCCTGGACAGCGGCATAGGTTCGTGCACTGACGATGGCGGATGACCAGAAGAAGACGAAGAGATACATCATGGCCTCGAAGATCGAAGAAGCCGCAGTCAGAGCAAAGACTCTTTTGTCTAAGATCTTGTCAGCTTGACAAATGCAAAGGACGTCGCTCCCATGGCGCGGTGACTGACCTTTCCACATTGCTCGTACGGAGCTGGTGAAGGTTTCGAGGACAGACGCATCTGGACCATTGATGTTTTTGCCACCGAAGTTTTCCGTCTATTTCTTGTTAGTATTGGGCAGGATTCGTCATAGTGCCTTCCATATTGACAGAGTTTGCCCAACTCACCCAAGTGAATTTTATCCAAGCCGCAGCCAGGAGGAAGACGAGAACCGCCAACAGAAATGGGGAAACTTTTGTGCCAGATTGTGCTACCAAGACCTCTCCAAGAATACCGGTTGCAATGGCCACGATCGAGTTGAGCGACGTGAGCCAGCCGTAGAGTGCCCCGAGAGACAATCCCTTGGACTCCATCCCGCGGCGTTTGTACTCAGTGATCATCCAAGCGTCGAAAACACTGTAGAGCAGAGTGGTGCTCGCGCCCCCGAGGGCCTTACCCGCGAGGAGAATGTACAGGTTGTTCGATAGCATCGACAAACAGCAGGCTGTGTACGAAGCGCAGTATATGAGACATGCTCTTTTCCTCCCAAACGTGTCTGCCAGCTGCCCGACAAAGGCAGCACTCACGGCGGCGGATACGAAGCCCGTGGCATATAGTAGAGCAACGGCTCTCTCCTCGAGGCGCTTATCGTACTTGTAAACCGCGTACAAGTGTGGGCCCTGCCAGATTATGGGTCAGCCTGAGTAGAACTGCTCCCCGAGGTGCATTTACGGTTCCCACGGACTGTGAGGACTTACTTGTAGCCAGTCTCCTGCGAAAGCCAGGAGATGGCCGATCAAATACGTTCTCACGAATGCATTGGCAGTGTGGTCAAGTTGATCATGTTCCGGCTCATCAAGCAACTCGAAGCTCTCTGAATCAGGATCACGCTGCGGGATGGCAGCTGGCCTCTTCAAGTTGGTGGCCGATCGCTGCCTATAGAAAAGTGACGCATTTATGATAACGAGCCCGCCTAGACTGATTTGGTAGAAAGACATCGTGATTGGGGGCGACCTTAGAAAAGAGAACTCGACTCTCAAAGGGACCAATCTTGTTGACAAGAATGAGGAGCATGGGGACTGATATGACAATGTTGTTATCCCTTGACAAGGGGAGAAACATTGAAGGCCCCTCACGTTTCACAGATTCCCTGATCGGGTCAACCCACGAGATCCGGGCTCATTCCAAAATTACGGTGTGGGTGCTCTTTGATGTGTCCAGCTGCAACGTCGTACGAGAGTCTCGATGCATTGAACCACGACTGGCTTGCAGTCTGAGATCACAAGTTGCTACCAATTAGGCGAATAGGATTTATTAGAGATGGTTCAACCTGCATTCTTATATTTGCACATGTCTGGAGACTGTCTGCTTCCCCCGGGGTCCTCTCCCCTAAATGCTGGCCCAAGGGATGCGGTCATCCGTCACATCCCTACCTAAGTATGTACTTTGGCGGCGGCATGGCGCCGCGGGAAAACATGTCTCATAGACCATAAATGAAAGGTGTCTGTCCTTCAATATCATCGAATCATTCGTCTTGACGGATTGACTTTCTCTAATCTACACAGAGCGACTGTTCCAAGGCCAACACTCCATCGCATGAAGGCTCAACCTCGGCCCCGTAGACTTCACCATGGCTGTCACCACAAAGAGAAACGTAGCTCTATTCTACATGAGTATGGTGGCTCTCATCATTTTTTCAGTTCTTAAGATTCGCCAAGCGAGAAGCTACGCGCAGGGGTTGAGAGACACCGTGATCGGTACAGCTGGTGGCTTCTGGTCGTCGGGTCAAGAAGATCAGGCAGACGCCTCCTCACTCCACTCTCAGGAGACGTTGGAGACGAATCAAGACCATCAGGCCTTCGGCCAGGATTTTGTATCTGAGGATGCCTCCAACAGCAAGAGCCCGCCGCCTCAAAAGTTCCCGCAGGTCATTAAGCAGGAACAAACATCATTTTACGACATAGCGATCGAAAAGGGAACCGACAAGGTGACACTGCACACCTACGGGGACATGTACGAGCGATATCTCTCCTTGAAGCGCGATGGTAAGGTCAGGATCCTGGAAGTCGGCCTCGGATGCTCTACAGACCACGGAGAAGGGGCGTCGTACTACGTCTGGAAGGAGTATTTTTGGCATGCGAACTTGTTCTTCATCGAGAAGGATGAGGAATGTGCAGACAAATGGGCGAAAGAGTACAGCGATGCAACTATCGTCACCGGAAATCCCGGCGAAGAATCCTTCCTCAAGCAATTCTTGGAAACACATGGCGGAGCCTTCGATTTCATCATTATATCCGGCGGGCATACGATATTACAGCAGATGGTAAGTCTGCAGATTTTATGGAAGGCGGTGAGCCCAGGTGGCGCATTCTTTTGTGAATATCTCGAAACAAGTTATATGGACAAATATGGCGGCGACAGCACATTCGAATCCCAGGGAAAGATCACCATGGTCCGTTATTTGCACAACATCATCGAGGATCAGATGTACCCGGACCCAAACTTGGAGGCCTATCGTCTCAAGGGAATGGGCCTGTCGCGGGAGCGGCAAGTTCATTTTGACGAAGTGGAGAGCATTCGTCACATTGACTGTGGGAAACAAATCTGGTAAGTACCTTCTTCCTCTCATGCATTCCGCCCTGTCTCGCTGTTGGAATGGCTTGATCACTGCAACAACACGATCTAACATTCAGCAGCGTCATCCTGAAAAGACAAGATTAAGAATATCCACACTGCAGAGTCCTTGCCCTCCAGGCTTCCTTCTCTTTCGCAATAGTAGTCTCGCCAGGTCGAGAGGAATATACAAGCGAGAGAGACATCACCTAGCATCTGACATGCGTCTGCAACTTGGACATTATTGCTGAAGGTCACAGTTGACATGCAATCCCGAGGACTCAGAGCCATGGAAGTTGGATGGTTGCTCGCCCTGTATCTCAGGGGGGCTCTCTGTCTATTCGATATTGTAGGCCGTCAATTCTTCAGGTGTCATTGCTTCTCCCAAAGCCGTGCCCGATACCACTGTAATATGTCAATGGTGTTTGTTCATCGTGACCCACTGAGCACTTTCATCCACAGCGGGCCGACGTTTCTCGATGGCCAACACCGTATCGATGAAACTGCGCTTCAACACGCTCTTCTTGCGTGCCGCCAAAAGCTGCGCCGTCTTGAGTATGTTCTTGATCTGCCGTCCGTTGAGCTTCATCTTTGCCAGCTCGTCCACATCTTCATCCGTAACCTGAGGCTGCTCCTTGAATCCACCAAGGAAGTTCTTCCAGATCTGCACCCTTGACTCGGTCGTTAGGTCTGGGTACTCGAGCGAGATATGGATGCGGGACTGGAAGGCTGCATCGATGTTGTCGACGCGGTTCGTCGTCATAAAAAGGATCCCTTCGTAGTACTCGAGAGTGCGCAGGAAGATCGAGACGACCTTGTTGCGCTCGAGGTCGGATGTGGATCGAGCTTCGAGGAAGACGTCGCACTCATCCAGGAGCAGGATGGCGTTCCAGCGAGCGACCAGCTCGAGGACGCGTGATAGGCCGTGCTCGACATCCCATGAATCCGAGCCCAGATCACCTGAGCTCAGCGTATGCAGGGGCACACGGAGGTTCTCCGCCACGGCCTCGGCGGTCAGGGTCTTGCCGACACCTGGGGGCCCAGAAAGCAGGCAGATGATCCCTTTGCCCTTCCCGGAGATGACATCGTCAAATGCAGCGTCCCCGCCAAGCTGGGACTCCGAGAACGCCAGGATCATCTCCTTCTGGTCATCGGGGAGCACCAGCTTGTTGAAGGCATTGTTGTTCCACTGGATCTCGTCGACCTGCCCGACGTAGAACTCGAGCCACTCCTTTCGCTTGAGGGAGTAGCCGCGCGTCCGCGAGCGCGCCAGCATCTGGTAGTACGGCGTGAGCCGGAGCTGGCCTCCCTCTCCGGCGCCATGTTCATTCTTGTACTCGTGCAGGCGCTCGAGGTCTTTGGCTGTCCAGTCACTGAGCCAACGCTTGCGCCACATATTGTTGCGGTTAAACGACTCGATGTCCACGACGATGCGGCCGGTGACTGGGATGGGCATCTCCTCACCCTGGCGGTCCCACGTGATCGCCGTGCCATCGTAGGACTTGTAGTGATTCCCGGCCAGCTTCTCGAAGATCTGACCCCGCTGGACGAGAGCGTCCGCCACGGAAGCTTTGTCCTCATGGAAGGACAGGGGGAACGCATTCAACCCAGTGATCTTCTTGGTTCCGATGAACTCTGGGATGTCGATGTGCTCGGTGTGGCGGCCAAAGTCCTTGCCGTTGTAGTCCACGCAGTCTGCGCGCAATCGAATGAAGCTCCCGCATCTGTTCTCCATGTATTCTGTCTCGTCGAGCTCAAAGGATGACAGCGGACCCTTGTGCGCTGCGAGAATGACCGAACCGGGCTGGAATATCATCCTGGGAGTGGCATTATCTTTCAGCGACGTCGAACTCGTCAAGTGTGCTTTTAGAACAGGACTTACCATAGGTGCTGGAAGGTAATCACGCCATTCTGGACGTAGTCCTCGTATGCCTTGATGCTATCCCCAATCTCATACTTGAGGATATCATGCAACACAGTCAAATGCTCTTTCGTCTTCTCCTCCAGGTCTTCACGCTTCATATAATCCACGAGATCTGTCCACCGGTGGACGAAGGGCTTGAATGGCGCCTCAAAGGTCAACTTGTCCAGCTCACATGCCACCCCAGGGTACTACAGGAGGTCCTGGTTAGTAGTTTGCACCTCAACAGTTTCACGAGGTGTCTTTAGAGATGTCTCAGGAGGTATCTCACGGGGAGAGAAATCACAAAGAGACTTTGCCTCATAAGACACCTCATGAGACACCTCACAAGACAGAATGTTGGGAGATATTGGGTGTGAAATAGTGACTTACGTCCTTCAGGATGACCTCCCCGAGCGCCGTCCTGAGCCAGGGGCTCTGCACGACGATGGAGTGCGCCTCGAGCTTCTTGCGCCCGTCCTGGCTCTTCACGTTGCGCACCAGCACCGCGTACGTGTCCGTAACGGCGTTCTCGGCAGGTTCCTGTGCGTCCTCGGGGTACTTGTTCACCCAGGTCCAGTTGCCGTCCGAGTCCTTGGCGGATTTGTAGATGTTCTTGACTTCTGAGACCGAGCCGACGGGCAGATTTGACTTCTCTTCCTCTTCAGCCTTGTCGGAGTCGCTGTCACTTGAAGACTCCGTGTCGTCGCTGGTGTCATTCTCTTCCTTTAGAAGTTTGGAGAGTTCCTCGAGGCTGAGCCTCTTAGGAGGCTCGTCACCGTAGGTTACGGCAATCGTTGGCTTGAGGACTGCCATGGTGACAAGAGATTTGGGTTGAAATCTGATTGAGAAGGGATCGAATTCCTCTGTTGAAAAAGTAGAGAGCGGAGGTGGGGCCGGTTGCTATAAGGGAAGTTTGTTGTAGCTCACCATCAATGGCTGCATGAAAGCGCTGAGGTTGAACGGTATATATGCCCATCCACATGTCTCATATGGAATATGTGGTACTACTTACCTGCCCTGCATACTACCTAGGTACCTAGGTAGTGTGTCCATTCCTATGCGAGTATACTCAGCCTCATACCGTAGTGAGTCACATCGCGGTGGGTCTAGCAGGCTGCTGCCTTTCATCTTCATGGATCTTCAAGACCAGTGCATACAAGTTCAGCCAGGCAGGCTGGCTGGCTGGCAAATGGCACAGACCTGTCAGCACTAGGTAGCATCACACATGTGCACCAACGTATGTGAGGCCAACGGCTAGGGATCCTCATCGGGCTCCTGCGGAGGCTGCCTGCTGACCTGCATGGGAGTGATTGAGGCCAAGCCTATCTATTCTCTTGACGCAACTGGGCTGTCAAGGTACGTGATTTACTGGCGTCGGTCCCGGTCCGAAAGACAAACATGCAGGCTTGTGGCCCAGGTGGTGGATTTATGGACCCTCAATTGCTGCGCGTGGTGCTACAGTACTGTAAGTGCAGGGATTGCGCAGGTGATGTGGCAAACGCATGCAGGCAGCCATTGCCCCACAGCAGAGCCTCGTTGAAGCGAACACTTGCAGACTGGATCTTGGTGTGCATATGAGATTCAACGGGCTTGGGAGAACGACTTGGAAATTGTCAGCCGCGTTTCATCTAGGGCCTCAAAGGGGGGGGGGAGGCGGAAGATTACCAGACAGATATACCTAGATAGTCGGTAAGTGTCCTGCTTAGACAACCCTTTCCAGGCTCATCGTCCCCTTCTTTTCCTCCTGGGCCAGCTTCCAGACATCCAGCTCACCCCTCGTCAGTGCCAATAGATGTCGCTCCCAGTATCCCAACATCGGCTCCTCAGGTAACACTTTGACCGGTGGTCTGACTTGATCGCCGTCTCCGTTCTTGACGACAGCATCATCCTCAAAGACCCACTTCCAGTCCCCATCACCCCTCTGTAACCTGTACACCTCGCTGCTGTCATAGCCCTTCCCGTTCTTGTGGATTTCTTTATGCCAGAAAGCCTCACCCATTTCCATCTCCTTCGCGTTGATGGCCGTCCCCCTCTCCAATCTCCAAAGCGGCCTCCCCTTCCCACTGTCATCCTCCAACATCGCTGCACACGGCCACGTCTTCCTATCATCGAGGTCCATCCCGTCCATCTTCAGCCGCACCCTCGCACTGGCATGTATCCTCTCGTTCGTGTTGAGCAGAGGCTCTAGCGTGTCCTCGTTGGTGTCGGGATCAACCCTCATGAAGAATCCCGGCCTCCTGACGATCGTGCCCCCCGCCAGCTCGAACCAGCTCGTCGGGTAGCGCGTCTGGCCCAGGCCCCACGGCCTGCCTTGGAACTTCCATAGCTCCTCCGGCGATCCGCGCGGGTGATGGTCCTCGCCCGTGCAGTTGCCCGGGTCGATGCGCTGGGTGGGTTGCGGTGTTGGGCAGGGGACTGGTGACGAAGCCCAGGGGATGGGGACGTGGTGGCGGAGGACTACAGACCAGATGAAAGAGGGGATGAAGATCGATGGAGACGGGACATAAGGGTAAGGGTGAGCGGCCGAGTAGCGCAGGGAGGACATGAACAGCTTGGACATTCGCTTCTGGGAGAACTCGATGCCGAGAGGCGTAAGTTGGTCGCATATCCCTAGATGGGTGATACCTCGTCAATCGGATTTTCGATGAGAGGGTGAGCTCGACTGAAACCTACACGCCAATGTTATACAAGCAACCTGCTGGTCATACCACCCGCCTCCGACATTGGAGTGCGTTCCTGGAAACCACACCTGCTTTAGATACGTGGTCGTGTTTCCCTCGAGTCGCTCCCAGAGAGCAGGACGGAAAGAGGCTCTAGGCTCGTCAAGGGACAATGCTTGGAAAGCATACTCGACCTTGCTCGAGATCTGCGTGTTGGTGAACTTCCACGTGGACGACTAGTCAGTACCTGCAGCGCGATCAAGAGGTCCAGTTGGGCTACTTATTGGGCTGATGAGCCGCGAATCCCAATCACCGGTACAGGTGGTATGCCAAGTGATCCGACTGTATCCCACACAGCCACTGCCTTGATCCTGATCAAGGTGGAGCCGTCTTTAAAGGCATTCCGTGTCCACCGCCGCTGAGAAAACGTCAACTTAAGAGTTCTGCTACTATTGGGCCCATCTTACCTTTATCAGCCATTCCCTATACTCATCTTTGCGCTTATTCTCCCAGAGAATCTTGGCCTTGCCCTTCTCTCCGTTGTACTTGGTGAGATACTTGTAAGAGTCATCCAGAAAGTCGTCTTCGCTCCGATCCTCATCACCGATATCCTCATAGTCTTCGAAAATAGAGTAGAAAACGGCCATCCCATCGGCATTTAAAAGACCGATCGACGCAATGAGGTCCGCGACGGACCGGGCAGTGAATGCGCCCCTGGAGAAGCCGACCAGCACGATGTCGTCCCCGTCCACGTAGTTAGTGCAGATGTAATTGTAGACTTCTCGGATGTCCTTGACACTTTCGTTAGCAGATTTCCAAAAAAGTGAAGTAGAAAAAAAAGTATCGTTCGGAACCCGGTATTACAGTTCCAAGACCCATGCCAAAGGCTCCCCCAGTGATGGCGTCAAGCATGCCTCCTGTTCCTACTCCGGGCTGATAGTAGATAATCTGATGAGTACCATCAGAACAGACTCGCCTCAGCGACCGTGACAGCCTCGTCACGTTGGTCGGAGGCCCGTCACTCTTCTTCCCGATGGAGTCTTTCCATGTGCCATCGCAGCACACGATGATCCTTTTTGATCTGGAGCTGGCGCCCTGCGTCGCCGTGGCACCATCCATGTCGAGCTACATGTAACCAATTGGTGTTCAGGGCGTCGTCTGCTCGGACCTTGGTCGTGACGAGTGAAGAAGCAATTGTGAGTTAGGTATCTGTTGGCAGGGGTGAGGTGCTCCTGACCCTCTTATTCCCGGTGGCGCATTGGCTTTATATGGCTGTATGGATAGTAGGCATATTTATGTATGAAGTAAGTTACGTCGCAGGGCAAATGTCGATGTTGCAACAGGCCGATCCCCGTCTTTTCAGCTTCCTCTTTAGCCAGTGGCTTGTCCTCGCGTAGAATGCACGAGGGTGTGTGAGACGCGTTTCTCTCTCCAGCAGCACATGGGACACATGACTTGCCAAGGTTGGGCTTCTTCAGCGGGAGCGTATCAGCGATCCATGGATTCGAGAGACCGGCGAAGACACCCTTCAGGTAGTGTATACACGAGACAGACTGCCACGGAGGTCAGCTGCTCGCCTTGGCGGCACATGGCAAGATCAAGGCGAGGGCCTGCAGGTCCCATTACGTTTCGGCACGGCACAGCGCCATCCCGTGAGGGTCTGAGATGGAGTGTGGTGCTAGTCTCAGCCCTCGAGGTGTTCGCGTGGAAGCGCAATATACAGTGGGTGGGTTGGAGCTGGACGTCGGGAGTTGCGACTATTGAGCCAAGCCGCCAGAACCTGCATCTTGAAGTAGAATTCCAAAGGGGGTTAACCTGGTCATGTGAGAACATGCAGGTGCTATTTTGGCTCGAACGCAACTGGCGCTAACCGGCAGGCCGGCTAACCAGGGGCCGTATACAATATGTGTGGCGCTTTGCAAATCTCTCCAGATGGAGCAACTACACAACAAGTCAAAACCATAAACGGTCAACAATCGACTACAACCCTCATACCGATATGAAAACTCAGCTGGAACTCATGATGTGCATCATAGGCTTCTTGGCAATGGATGATGTTCCTCATCCGACAACCGCCGATTGATAGCAGCCGTCCTGCCATCCAACGGCAATGTGCTGCAATATTAAATCCGTCCCCGGCCGTGGCAGCCGTGGTTGTGTCAGACCAGGGCTCAGGGTTGCAGCGATGAAGGCTCGGCTCGCAGTGGCACCAACCATCCTTGTTGCTTGGTGTCTCGTCAGCTTGGATAGCGCCAACCTTCTCTGACCATGTAGGCCATGTTGAGCAACTCGCCTCCGAAGGGACGCTTCACTTCAAGATGGCGCCACGAGGTGAACATTTCTGATAGGCAACACCGATTGAATCAATCTCCAGCGGTTTGTGGGTCTTCATTGCGATCGGTGCTGACTTCCCCCCACCGAACATGCGCTTTACTGTACGGAACGCGCAAGACAGAGGAACCTGGACCCACAAAACCCAACATGACATCATCTCTTCCTTACCCATGCTGCTTGTGGTCGCACAAACCGCTGCCATATGACCTCATGCCTCACTGCCTGCAAGGGCAAGGGCAAGGGCAAGAGCAAGAACGGACATCACTCCAGCCAGCCTTCTGCAGACACTCTCATCTTGAATGTGGTCAACCAAAGTGAGGGCCGTTTTCTTCTTGGCCTCGATCAGAATTTCGTCACGGGGCCGTTCCTCTGTCGTTTGACATTCCATTTTTTCCCCTGATACCCCATCACGCTACCTCTGCATCCGACCTTCCCGCTTAGCAGTCGTTTTCTACAAGTCAAGACACTTTGCGCATTTCGGATCTTGACACTCCTCGTTTACGGTCTGGTCATCTGAGATATTCATACATTCCTCTTTCCCGCTGCATCGATCCACGCGTTTTCATTTTGTTTGGAAGAAAGGATGGTCCAACACATGGACGAGAAGGACGAGCCTCTGGCTCAGTCCCAAGCCTCGCCGGTCGTCAGCGGTGGACCTGGCGGCGGGGACGCCACTGATGAGAAGCACCAAGGAAGCTGGTCCTCGGTCCGCAAGCCTGGTGCGCTTGGCCGGCACTCTCTTGATGTCGGGAAAACGTCCGCAGCTTCGAGGAACGATAATGCGAGTCCGACCGTGCCGGCCGAGAGATCATACAGCGTACCAGACCTCGAACAAAGTCGTCGCGCCTCTGATTCACAGCAGCCACCACCCGTGCATGCACCGACCACCAGACACACCGAACGCCAGAAGGCAGTCAAGTCGAGTACAGAGTTCGACAGGCGTTTTGATGGCCCCTTCGGTCGCCCAAGCTTGGCCATGACCAGGCGGATATCCAGCCACAGGGAAGAGACCACGGTCGATCAAGGAGATGTCGGAGCCACCACCGGTGCTCAAGGAGCGAATGCGGCGGAGGGAAACTCGACTGGGTCGGCACCAGAAGTCCTCGAGCCAGAACCACCACCACTGAACTACACCCTGCGGACACGAAAGAGGGCCATCTTCATCTTCTGGACCTTCATCATCTTCGACTCTGTTGTGATGCCCATCGCCCTCTACTTTGGCCTGTGGTATGGTGTTGGGCCAGGTGCCAATACGCCCACGCACAGAGGAGAAGTCTTGTCAGCCAACGCCGTCTTTTCAATTGTGACCGCTGCGATTGGAGGTGCAAGCATCGTCGAGTATGCCGTCAGGTTCTGGAGGCTCTACAAGAAGAATAGCACTTGCCGAGTCATCGGTGCCAGGAGGTGGTATCTCGACCTGTTCCACTGGAACTTCTCGCTTGCCTGGATCATCGTCATGATAGAGCTGATCGTGTAAGCTTCAACTGTCAGATCAACGGCTAACGTGCACGCGCTGACACCTTGTTCTAGGGGCACCTGCCAGGACTGGCCGCCGATTCGACTTCTCGCGTTACCTCTGACTACGATGTTGTTCACATTCGGTACAGAGTTGCTGCTCGTCGATACTCTCCGTCTGTTCCGCGTTCCGGCACCGATGCGCATGTCCTCCATACCGAAAGGAGCCCAGCTGCGCCCTTGTATATACACGATGATCGAAGACGTGGTCGCCGTGGACGGTTCGGGAGGCACAGAGTATCGTGAGGCGCTCAACCGGAGATACGAAGCTAGCCATGTCTTCCGGACCATGCTTCGCCGCTTGGGGGTCTTCTGGGCGTTGGGAGCCGAGGGCATGGCGGTCGTCTGCTGCATCCTCATCTTCACCGTCAGCGACGACGCATCTTTCACTATCGGCTGGTCCGTGCCGTTTGGCTGGGCCGGCGTATGGACGCTGTGCACAATCCTCTACGTTCAGAAGGAGCTAAAGAGGGAGAAGGTGGCGTGGGCCGAACAGGTTGCTAAGACCGGCACCGTCTGAGCCACAGCGATCTTGTCATGAGGACCACAGAAGCCGATCTGTTTCATCGTTTCAGGAGGTCGGGCTTCGGGACGAACACTCCCAATCAACCCACGGCTGCACATGATTCATATGGATGCTCAGCCGTCGAGATCCGCTAGTGCCAGGCGTTCGAGAACACCGACGACCCGTCATTGAAGAACGAATGGACTGAGTCAGCCGCCATGTTGGCAGTGGGAGATCTTGAATAAGTGCCACCTGAACAAACTTTTCCGCCCGGCAAGGCCGAAGATGTATACCCTGCCTGAGGTCATAGACGCCTGGCCATAAGATCAGGAATAGAATCTCGATGAGCTGCATTCGGAGTAAAGAGTCGAAGGCCGGGCTCTTGCTTACACATGTGCAGGGCCATACATCTGCGCAAGAGACATGCGGGAGCCAAGCTCTCGCAAGGGACTTCCGAAGGTTCTATGTCATTGAGTGCAGAGTGTGCAGATATACCGAGCATACGATCAGGCCAATAATACATTACATGGATGCAATGCCAGAGCCGAAGCAATGCATCATCTCCATAGACTCTCGAGTGTTCTTTTGCAGGAGTCATTGCAGAGTCATGTGGCTCATGATGAACCTTGAGGCGCCTTGTGGCTTGTGTTGCGCTTCACGAGAGGACGGTGCATGTGCGACTGCAGTACACCTTAATTGTGTACATGAAGGCACCAACATTTGGACTTTAGTACAACATCGTGGTCTCTCGACGCCACCGACATTCTTGTGTAAGTGTCGTATCACTCATCGCTGAAGAAGGCGATGACTTTGACTGTGAAATACTTATCGCCCTCTCGATGAAGCAAGACCATGTCGTGCGGCGCTCATGTGGCAGTGTTTCAATGTTGCGTGTCTCCGGGAGGGTCATGCGGAGACGACCGCCTTCTTTCATGTTTTTGAAAGGACAACCACCTCACAGGATCGAGTACCTCCTTCCTGGGCCGTCCGGTCACTGAAAATGCCCTCACGAGGACTCTTGGGTCAGCCAATACTACTATCTCTAAGTGAGACTCTGGCTGGCCGTGTGTAGAAGTACCTATTCGAATACTTCCACGTGAGACGCTTGCAACACGATGATGAGGCACGTTGATATCCGGAGTGATGCTTATACACAGGGAAAATATCCCTTTCGTTTCTCTCGGCGCGATGAGCTGGGTGCCCTGCGGTGACGGGCGGGTCGTCGTGATGCCCACCGACGGACGCATCGCAGACGTTGACCGCCCGCGAAACCCCTGAGGACGATTTACAGAAGAGAAAGCGACTCGGTCAAGTTACAACGCGGGCAAGGTCAACGTCGTCGCCGCTGGAAGGACTTTCAATGTTTGCCTAGGGAAGAAAAAAAGGAGCTCCCACCCCAAGGACCGTTGAGCGCCGGGGCCCATGCAGAGCGAACACATTCCCGACATCCGGACCGCTGGCGGCCGAAATGGGACCCCTACCGTTATCGCGGTGATATCCGCACCATCGGAAAGCGACCGAAAAAATCGCAAGGAGCACTATGTGTACAACAAAAGCCGATCTATACATAACAGCTCTAATGTGACCGTCTGTGGTGTAGTCCGTCCCATCCAGCCCCGGAGACTTTGTCAAATATCACTGGTGCCAGTGGCCTGGGGCTTGCTAAATTGGAGGGAAATGCTGCCACGGAGAGAATATTCCATGGAAGGGCCCAACTTCGTATCAGTGACCGTATTCCCGTACCGAAAGACAGATGATCCACATGGAAGGAATGATCCACACCAGGATGTTCCATCGATGGAGTAGTTCTCGGATTGTAATTTCGACCCCTGTTTGATAGCCACGTTATGATTCTATACTCAGATGTCCATGGTGCTTGCTTGTTGATTTGATCGATGGAGGGTTATCAAGCAATCTACGGGAGAAATTTTTACATTTTTGCAGATGTTCCAAATCACGTCTCCGTCCTGTCCCGGGACTAGACAGCATTCATGGGTTTCATTCAATACTTACCTCAGTACATATTATTGGGTCAACCGGGAGACTTCCACTACGGAGCATTTCAGTGACGGGACCGACACGTCTTCAAATTCTGACAGCTTACGAAGACGGATTGGATGTCAAGGCATGTCAGCATCGCATGTGTCTCTGCGGCTCTTTTGATGTGGAGGCTCGGATGCGACTGGAAAGGGGAAAAGGGTACCTAGGTAGGGGTGAACGACCCGCCTTCGATGTCACGAATTCCCGATACCCATTACAACACGACGACCCCGCCGCCCCGAGGGACATTGGAGCACGTCGCTGATACCGTCAGGAATGGCCAGACTCTCAGGTGAACGACGCGAGCACCAACCGGGGTCAATCTATTGAGAACGCGACTATAAGCTTCCGTCAATGAAAAGAAGCTTCACGGTAAGGATGTTTCTGGGCGGTTGCAGCGTGGAAATCTTGAAAGCATGCCGAGGCCCGAAAGTCGACATCGTCACAAGCGGCACCAAATTAAGCTTTTAGACTTTAAGATAGAGGCGGAGAAAACATCACCTTGATACCCAGACCCAATCGACAGCTGTGAATCCATGCCAAGACATAAAAAGGCGTGGTATAGATTGACGCAAAGCTGCCTATGATCCGATCCTTTTGTCTTCCCAACCCGTCCCTGCCCTGATAAGCCGCTCCTGTATTGTGCCTTGCCACTAGTATGCTCCGGCGCGCCAGGGCCGCTAGAGCATGTAACAACGGTACAGTACGGATTACTGTTGCCGCCTATTGCTGCTGCGAAAAACACTGGTGTAGTCAACCAATGCCCAGCAGGAAATATGCTCCAACTAACCCGGAACAGACGAGCTTCTTGTTGACTGCAACAGTCCCTTCAAACGCTCTCTTTGCATATGTGGGGGCAAAGCGAGTGGGACGGGGACCAAGAAAACGTTCGAAAACTCGTCGATCACCAAAGACTTTGGTTATTACTCTCTGATCAGTGCATGTTTGACGCCCATTCACCGGATGGATCTGATTGACCAAAATTTGATGCGTTCATTACGGTATCAGACAAAGCACTGTCGACCTCGGGAATTCCGAGGTACCTACGTAAAGTAGGTAATAACCTCAAATCGCAGTCTGCTCCGGGTGCGGATAACATCATGCCTCGGCTGCTCGGTGGCTTACGATTTTGAGCCTTTGCCAAGATCAACGAAGAGAAGACACGAAGAAACGGGGACACAGGTTGCATTGTTTCGGATTTGAACAAGTACTTACCTAGGTATGCAAAGGGCTGTGTCTGCTGGGGCTACAGAGAAACAGAACACGATTGCTCCGTAATTCAGCGAGACGTTCATCCGAAGCCTCAAAGCCGGTCGCCAAGATGCGAAAGCCAGTCGATACGATTGGTGCCAAATTGTCGGGCCGCGCTGGATGATCTGCGTGATCTGTACAGATCCCGCAGACCTCGACGCCTTGGCGCAAATCCGAGAGCCTCCCTGCCTCCTTTTACTTTCGGTGGGAGCCGCCCTCGCGTGCAAGCGGGATATGAAGTGGACTGCCAAGACCTTATGTTTCAAACATGTTGATGCAGAGGGGGGAGGGGGGGCATGGCGAAATTTCTGTGCCACTCGCAAAAGACCTGGCCAGCCAGCCAGCCCAGCCTGGGTGCGTCTCCTTGCAAGCCCCTCAGCTGGCCCAGTGGCCGCCATCCGGCCATGGCGAACCAGGTGATGCCCTGTTGCTCGCACGCACGCACACTGAGGCGTGTTGTGATAGTCATGCTGTTATGGCAGCGGCAGCATGGTGGCAAGGTGCCCAGGTGGCTTCCACTCCACCTACCCCTGAACTGAGGGAGATGGAGCGCAAGAGTGCAGAAAGCAGAAAGCAGGCGACTCCCTGATTGTCTGACTCCTCAGGTCCCCCGGCAGCAAGAGTCACTGCCCGTCTGCCTGTGTAGTCTGCTCTGCAAGCAAGTCTACAGCAGTGGCTTGACCAGCAAAGCCACGGCGGGTCGTGGGAGTGCAGTCAATGCAGTGGGATGGACATGAACAGCCTCAGGGTTGCATTGGCGCCGAGTGGACATTGAACATGAAACAAAGGCCCTGCTGGCTGGGCCTCCGAGGCTGGTCGGAGCGAGACCGTCGGGTCCCACTGGGGGGGGCTCTTTTTCGACAAGCGCGATAGGTCAGCGCTCTCGTCAACCTTGCTGCCAAGACTTCACCACGTACCTCGTTCATTTCCATCATCCCACATGGACTCTTTTCGGCGTCGGCGCCCGTCATCTGGCGATGCGGCCCCCTTTCCGCATGGCGGACGCCCGCCGGGCCAGCTCGGCGGTGCCAGTGGAGACTGAGATTGGATACATGCAGAGGCCTGCATGTACTGTAACCGCGGGCGGCAAGTCGTATCATGACGCCGTTGGGGCGGCTGGACTGAATGGCACCTTTGAATAAGAAGGGCTCGTCTCCGGCCTGTAGTCGAGCTCTGCGCTCTCCTCTCCTTCAGCCTCAGGTCAACATCTCTCACCACATTCGTTCTTTCTTCCGAGACACTCCGTGAGCTTCATTCTTTCGCTCCATCGCTGTATTGACTGCAGTCAGATTCACTCAATCCCGCCAGTCGGTTACCTCATCAGCTTCTTCCAGTGCTTGAGACTGTTTAGGTCCTCCACCACACCCTTCCTTCTTCACAAATCGAATCTCGTCTTCAAAATGCCTGCCACGACTTCCATCGCTCTGGCCCTGGCCGCCGGTGCCAGCCTGGTCAACGCTCACGGCTATGTCTCCTCGTGGACCATCGGTGGAGATACGTTTGCTGGTTTCGACGAGCAGTGGGCCGTCTCTGGCGGTACCGACACCGGTAACGAGTTCATCGCCTGGTCCGAGTCCGCCTCTGACAACGGCTTCGTCGCCCCCGACGCTTATGGCACCGGCGACATCGTCTGCCACAGGGATGCCACCAACGGAAAGCTGAACAACGCCACCGTCGCCGCTGGTGGTACCGTCACTGCCACCTGGAACACCTGGCCCGACTCTGTAAGTACCGGCTCTCCAGACACACCCGGTGCTCATCTCGGGCATGTCTTGGGGTCTCTTTTTGGAGTAAATGTCCAGTTGCTAATGCCACATGCCCATAGCACCACGGCCCTGTCATCACCTATATTGCGGCTGCCGATGACCCCACCACCGTTGACAAGACCACCCTCGAGTGGGTCAAGATCGAGGCCGACGGTCTCGTCAGCGGGAGCTCCCCAGGAGAGTGGGCCACCGACACGCTGATCTCCAACGGCTTCGCCTGGGACATCACCATCCCCTCCGCCCTCAAGCCCGGCAACTACGTCCTCCGCCACGAGATCATTGCCCTCCACAGCGCCGGGAGCGCGGATGGTGCCCAGAACTACCCCCAGTGCGTGAACCTGCAGGTCACCGGCTCCGGCACCGAGCTGCCCAGCGGGACCCTCGGCACCTCCCTCTACACCGAGGACGAGGATGGCATCATCTTCAACCTCTACACCAGTTTCGCCTCCTACCCCATGCCCGGCCCCACCCTGGGCTTCTCCGACTCTGGCTCCTCCGGCGCCGGTGCCACCAGCGCTGCCTCCTCGGCCGCCCCGACTACTACCGCCGTCACCTCCGCCCAGGCTGCCGCTGTGACCACCTCCAGCTCCAGCTCCGCCGCCCCCGCCGCCCCTACCACCACTTCCAGCGAGTCTGAGGCCGTCCCTACCAGCTCTTGCAACAAGAAGCGCCGCCACGCCCGTGCCCTCAAGAACTAAGATGGGTCACTTCGTGAGTGTAGGTGGGATTGTGTATGAGGAATCGGTTTCGCTGCTGGAAAAGGCATGAACAATTTTTGATCGTTGGGCCTTTTCACTTCTTGTACAATACTTCTCCTCGGTGCTGCTTCGTTGTTGTTTTTTCCACGCGAGATTGTTTCCGAGCGCTCTTGAGGACTCGAAGGGAATGTCGTGGAGGCGCATCATATTGTGTGTATCTCTAGAGAAGTTGCCAATATATGTCACTATCCTGACAAAAGCCTTAAACCTGGCCGTGATTATACTTGACCTTGTCACAGACACTCATGTTTCCTTACATGCTTCCTGCCATCGCGAGAGGACTATCGTAGATTTGCCAAAGACTGGATGCCATTAGACCATCATTCCAGCCTACATACACAGATGTACGTACTACCTTTGAGATGCTCCGTTGCTATTTTGTTTCTTTTTTCTTCTCTTTGGATATTGGCACCAGCATTGATTTCTTGGATACACTGTGAAGAGCTACAAGGCCGAGACCAGTATGTATCCCATACATGGGTGATCGCTTTTGCAACACCCGGCTATGAAGCCTTTACAAATTTGGGCAACTACAAGGCTGCCTAGCTGAGCACCGTCTAAAATCTTGCTAACTCGGCTATTGATTTGTACGCAGATGAAAACCTAGGCAAAAGGCCCTCTCGATCAGAGACGTACTGGATGCCTAAGTCGCGGTCTTCACACGCGCGACCAAGCATCCAGAACGAGATCTTCGTGATTACGAGATCGGCGAACCTCTTGATTTTGTGGGGGCCATGCGTGCTGCTTACGCGTGGGCGCACTGGACGCAAGGTGGGACTGCATTCTGGGGTCGGCCCATACTGCAGCAGTCGGAGTTTTGCGGACAAGACACCCTGAAACGTGAAGACCTACATATGTAGGTAAAGGGGGAGGTCACGCGCGGTCATGGTTCCCTGAGGCGAAGTAGAAGGACGGTTCTGTCCTCCCTTCAAGGACGAGAAACTGCTGTAGTCACGGAATAGGGTCCCAGTATATCTTCAGATAGGTGTCTACCGAAAATGTGATCGTTTCCACATGACCTCGGGAGTCAAGCTTCAGCAGAGCCCCCGCTGGTGACTTGATGTGGCCCTTGAATGTCGCCGAAAAGAACGAGGGTGTATCTTGAATGCTGACAACCGCTGACGGAGAGATAAGAAGGGCAGTGGAGGGGAGGAAGGAAAAGTTGATACTGTACATTGCATCTGGTCCACTTGCAGCCATGTCGTCCTTCAGCCGTCCGTTGCAATTGCGTGATGCCCAGGTGCACGGTGACCGGCAACTGACAGCCCTGGAGGTACAGCCTGCACTCGCAATCCCATTGAAGCGGGCCTGAGCGAGAGAAAAAGGGTATACGAGTCTTGCTTACTATACCCTGGCAGGCTGAAAGCCCTTAAAAGCCACACCACAGTCTATGTTTGGGTCTTTCCAGAGGATATTGGCATGCTGCAGGAAAGGTTCGGGGTCACAGAAGGAAAACATGGGCTAATGTTTGCAATGAAGTGAGATAATGAGCTCAAAAAAAGTCTCTGCTCTGAGATTGTGGGTCCAGATGCACATCAATTGATGTGTGGTGGAGGTTGGTGAGAGTTACAAGATGCGGTTTGATAGAGCAGCAGCAAAGCTATAAGACAGCCGTACATCACCAAAAGAAATCATGCTCTGAGAGATATACTGACACTGCAATCCAACATTTCTTTCAGATCAACATATAGTACAACATCCTTTCGAAGAACCCATCTCTCAATGTCAGTACCACAGTCTCCTTCCCGGGAACCACAGTGCGGTCACGAGGTGCACCCTCGTGAGACTTTGGCAGGATCCAGTTCCTCGACTTCAGTCTATACCTTGAGTCTGAATGGGTCCACTGCATACTCCTCGCCAACTACTAGTCCCGATGCCATTGCCCGCCGGGTGTGACCAACACCTCGACCCATCGACACGGGTTTTACCACGTGTCTCAAAGTTTCCAATATGAGCTTCGCCTGTGAGTACCCCTTTCTTAATGTGACAAGTCCCCATCTCGAGCCCCGAACAAACCTTTTAAGTAGAGGGCTATAGTTTGAACTCCACTGCAGATTGTGATTCTAACAATTAGTGAGCGAGCCTTGCCAGATAGTGTCAAGGACTTTGACAAGCGGAAGCAGTATGTTCAGAAGGTTACAGGGTCTTGAGCATGGCGGACTACTCATTCATCCAGTGCCTGAGCAGCAAGACAGAATTACACAGGTAGCGAGGGAAGCCACAAGAGATGTCAGCAAGATGACACACATCTTTTACTTACCTAGGTAGGTAGATTAACTGTAAGTGTTTTATTTAATTACTCTTGTGGACGCTGGCTTCGCATCGGCTACCTTCTTCAAGTACCCGTCGTCCCTGAATTATTTGGGCAGTTGAGCACTGCTCTTCTCTTCTGCTAATATCTTTTCTTGGTGCTTCCACATGCGTCTGAAGATTACTGCGCCCCAGAGCTGAGCCACGCTGAACATGATGTGCAAGATCGGAGTGACGATCTTGAAAGGTAAAGTCCACCTGTCCCACAGACCGCCGAAAAGCCACATTACAACAGCCGTCTCAATGGTTGTACCAGCGATCTCGGTGAAGCATGCGGCATGGAAGACACGCGCGAGGAACGCATGATCCTGTGGATAGATTCGGTACAAGATGATGGCAAGATGAGGCCAGAACTCGGCCACGACATCAAAAGCGCCTGTTCCAAGTTGACCAAAGTCAGCACTCCGCGCAAGCGTCACTCAGTTTCTTCAGGGAGAACCTGCGGCTGACTCACCCCATACGAAGCATAAAATAAACTCGATGGTGGCATCCACCTCGTGTTCAAAGTCCAAGCTGATAGCCACGGCCGACTGTGCAATCACTATGGCTCCGATGTGGTGCAAGGAGCTGACCGGCGAGATCGATGGTCGATAGAACAGCTCGAAGACGTACATCGAGATGAATAGTTGCGAGCACACCACCAACACGTCACCCATGGTGACCTTCCCACCTTTGCCATTGAATGATGAGTGCATCGTTGCTGACCCAAAGGCAACAGAAATAAAAGGATACGAGGCCGCGATCAGAAGAACGATCTTGATCAACCCTGCGACGTGGTGGTTCACAAACCCACGACGAACTGACTCGCTGGTCATGCTGGTGTATTTTTCGCCGTATAGCCTCTTCATCAGGAAGCCCTCGAAGATGTAGAATCGGACGATGAAAACGATTACCAGCCATATGGTCAATATAAGCCCTCCGTAAGGCGCCAGCGAGGAGATGGACTCGTTGACAATGACATCCACATGAGGGTGCCCCCTATGCTCGCGTCGGTCCATGTTTACCGAAGATACTGTGCTCGTCGATTACTGGATATTCGATGGTTTTGAGACAAATTTCGGCGTTGCTTCCCGCCTCTTCACGGGCACGAAAGGAAAAATAAAGGGGAGAGAAAGAGAAGGATCAGAGAAGTCGTCATCGATAGAAAACAGCCAAAGCAGACGTAGTTCAGGTTAACGCGCGAATGTTTGTCATGACACCACCGAAGTCCTGATCCCCAAGCCTCTATGCAATGCTGGAAGGGGAGTTGTGGCCGCAGGTTCGAAGAGAGCCATATGCTTATGGGCGAGAAGAGCGGTACCTAGGTAGTATTTGTATCGGAAGCTATGTGCCGTCCAGCATCTGTAAGAGCTGTCCCTATCGGCATCTGGAATTCAGAGAGGTCGAACTCTATTCTCAGAAACCTGCCGACGGGATGGGAAGAGAAAAAAGGCAAAACACGGGGTCCGGCGTGCTCGGGCGTGTCTAGGTAAAATTGATCTCCTGAAGCACCTAGCTTAGTTTCCAGGGGTCCAATTCTGAGTCGGCGGGAGCGGCACGACAGCACGGCCTCAGCATCTAGGTTGCACCTTGATACAATACAGGCGGAGCAGCAGACCTTGCCTAAATGGCGTGCTGTCAGTCTCTGCTCCCTTGTCGATCAAAAAGCTTGTTTTCGAGAAACGTGGAGAAATCTCGCACGTCCCTCAAGACCTAATAGTCGCACTTCAGACGGCGCCGGCGGTCCTTTGTCCGCCTTGAAATCGAAGTTCCACGGCCATCAGCTACTCGTGTATGCAGGGACAACGAGAATTCAGCACTAGGTACAAGGATGGCTAATTGTCAAGACGGCTCTTCAGGATTGGATATTGAGCCAATGTCAGCACACGTCCTTTCAGCCCGGCCTCCTGGACGTTGGCCTGATACGAACCTTGGTCGTCCAGTCTCCTGACGTGACATGAACCATTCGAGGCGAACGAGGCTTGGCAGGGTCCAGATGTCCAGCCCCAAAGCTGACTCCTAGTTCCCGCAAAGCGTCTCCAGCCGAAATGATTCTCCATCCTGAATTCGGCGAGTGACCCTCCTAGCTCCAGCTGGCGGCTTCCTCGAGCCACGAGCCAGGATCTGTTACATGCATGTGTGCGGCCTGATGTTTGTCGCGACATATCTGTCACGACAGGTTTGAAACGCGACTGCTGGGAACAAGAGCGTTGGCTGGGCTCTCGATCTACAGTCTGTTTATTGATTTTCAGTGAGTATGTACCTAGGTAGACTGTTCATTTTGACAAGCAAAGTCTTCACACGTCGGAAGACTGCCCGGAATCTATTCTCTTTGATGCAGTGTGCTGATCTGGATGGAAGTGACGTTCCAAATTTGAAGGACGAAATACGTTCATACGGGGTAACCCAGGTACTGTAAGATTTCATAGCCACCCCGTCGTTCCATCACGAGGGCTGCGCCATCGGTTCTGAGAGCGACCTCGTGGGGTAGTCTCCAAATGGGCCGATCGGTCTCTGAGCATTGCACACGTACGCAGCATGCATTTCACGCACTTCGAGCTGCTCGGACATCTTCGAATATGGCCTCCCATGTTAGCCATTCGACCGAAAGCCGATGTACTCATCAGCCTCGGTTCAGCTCGACGAACACAGGGTCGACTGGATACCTTGTGTCAGTTCCCAAGGGATTCTACCTTCCACTGGCAGTCCCAGTTAGGGTACCGGTCTGTCGGTGCAATCATTGAATCACGTTCTTGAACATGAGGCGAGGCTTTTCGTCCAAGTCCACGGGTCACCTCAGGGCTCTCAACGCACACGTGATTTTGAAACGCCTAGTCCACCTTGAATATCTCCTTCGGTGAAATATTCTGCGGCCTGCGATTAAACATCCCCTCGAGCTCATTCTGTGGAAACCATGCACCTATAACCCTAACCCTGCCAAAACCAGCACTATAAACGGCGCTGCAGAAGCTTATAAATAAAGCGCACCTTTTAACTTTATATATATACACTTTATAGAATAATATTAATTTATATTTTAAATAGTTTATTAAAACCTTGCTTTTTTTTCTTAATATGCCTTATAGTTTATTTCTATAATTATAAGCCTAGCAAGCAATTTAAAAATCTTTTCTTAACTGCGTATAAGGCTAAAACAAACCTTTTTCTACTTTGTTTTTTAACTTTTAAGGGCAAAAATGCCTTATTTTACTTATTTATAACTATGCTTAAAATAGCTAATAAAAAGCTTAATGCCTTTGTTAAGTATATAAACCAATATATCTTTTTAAAATAATTTTAGCACTTAAATGCGCATTGTTAAATAGCTTAAGTTTAATATTTAATAGATTTAAAAGCGTTAAATGCAGCGCTTTATAATTAAAATAAAAAGAATTATTATAATAACTAGGCTAATAATTATAAACTTAAACATAAAGCAAAAAATGCAAAGAGAAAAAATATTAAAAGCGCTTTTTTAAGCAAAAACGCAATATATAAGGAATATAGGATTTAGGCAACTATAAACCCTTTTTCAGCAATTAATTAAATATAGCATATATATATTATCTATAAAAACGCAAAATTAAAAAGGCAAACCTAAATAAGATTTAAATGTAGATTAATAAGATAGTTTAGAAAAACTTTATTAATGTATATATTATAAAAATAAAACTTTAAAAGAACCTATTAATGCAATAATTTGTTTAAAACTTAAAAATAAACCTTAAATTAACCAATACTATAATTAATAATATTATATGCCTTTTATATTATAATTATTTTTAAAAGGCTTAAGATAAGAGAATTAAAGTATTAACTTAGATTAGAGAATTTAAAGCTATTTATATTTAAGCATAAACGCATAAAATTCCCAAAATTAAAAGCTTTCTTAAGGCGCAGAATTTTCTTTAAGTAATCTTTAAGAGGCTTGCGCCTAGTTAGGGTAATTAACAGCTTTAAAAACTAATTAAAAATAACGCTCTAAAAAAACTAATTAAATCTCTTAACAAGCTTATAAACGCATTCTTAGCCTTCTTTTATTATAATAAATTAAATTATAAGTATAATAGTTAAGAGATCTTTGTTACCCTAAGAGAAAACAACCCTTTTAAAGCGTTTTTTTATTTGCTAGCGCCTAAGATAAGCGGAAATAAGCATTAAAGAAACTAAAACACTAGTTTAGAGCACTTTTACCTTTGTTTCCTAAACAAAGAAATAATATATAATTAGCCTTTAATTAAATATAATATCCTTTACTATGCCTATACTAGAAAATAAAAAGCTAAAGATAAGTTTAATAAAATATTTAATAATATAACTATTTTTTAAATTAAAACTATTTTATATAAAAACTCTTAATATAAAGCTTTTAAAAAAAACCTTATTAAGCTTAACTAG
>JALRMF010000451.1:0-35370 GCA_026120015.1 Dendrostoma leiphaemia | reverse complement strand
AAAGCTAATTCTATCCTAATTATATAATAATTCTCTAGTTATTATTATTTTTTTTATATAAGTAATAAAGTATAAGGCAGTATTATTATTTTTAGCAATAAAGTTTAATATTAATAAAATATAATGTTAAAACTTTATAAACGTAGAAAAGCAGATAAAAAAGACTAGCCTTGCAAAACTGCAAACTACCAATTTAATGCAAACATGTAAGCCTTTATTACTTTTTTTATTTGCCAAATATAAACTTTAATATTAAAATAAGTTAACTAAGCTACTCCCCACGCCTTACACACCTAAATTAATCACTAATAACAAAGTAAACTAAAATGCATTGCTAATATTATTAGCTATAATAAACATATAAAATTAGCTTTTAACCCTAATAATTTTAGCCTAGCAGCTTAATACTTATAACGCTTTTTTAACTTATAAATGCTCTATAAAACACTAAAGAATGAAAAAAATTATATAAGCAGCACTTAAGCTATTATTTAATATAAAAAAATACTTATTTAATTAGAGATAAGCTAGATAAACGCTTTTTAGATTAATTTAGCATTATATATTGCTTTTTAAATTTACACTGCTAGTTTATAAAATAATAAAAGCAAACTAGTGTTTATTTTTATCTTTATTTTATATGCCTAAGCTGTTTACAACCTTTAATATGCAGCCACAGCTATATTACCTTAGGAGATTTGCAAAGATAAACTCTATATTAAGATAATTAATAGCGCCTAAAGCTATAAATTTAATATAATTATTACTATTTTTATAGCAAAATTAAATAGTAGATTTTTATAAAAGATAAAATAATCTATTATTACTTTAATATAGAGTTATTTAGCTATAATAGATATTTTGCCTAAAAACTTATATATTAAGCTAAGATAAATTTAGCGCTACTTTATAATATATTACAATATTTAAAAAAAGCTTTAAGCTACTTATACTAAAAAAAAGATTAAACTACTTTATTAAAAATTACTCTTATACTAGCTTTAGACTAATAAAGGTTTAAAAGTTTATTTTGCCTTAACTATTTTACTTAAAGTTATTATCTATGCAATTATAAAACTAAAACCACTAAAAGCTTGCTTGCAAATGCTTTAAATATTCTATTACAATATAAAAATAATAACTTTATAATTAACTTTAGCTAGCATTTTAAAATTATTTTAAAGGTATACTTATTTAAAAACTAAAAATATAATGTTACTTTAAAGAAATATAAAGTAATTTTTACTTAGAAGTTTAAGAATGTAGACGAAATTAATATTTTCAACGATTTAAACTAGTTTATTGCAGAGATTGCCCTTAAAGCACTAATTTATAAGTATACTAGGAATATAATCTAAAATAAACCTAATATCTAGCCTAATAAGGCAGTTAAAAACGCCAACGCTAAAAACGCTAATAATTCTAACATTAACAAAAACAACAATAATTAAAATAAAAAACTTTATATATATACCATTATAGCTATTAAGCACTGCAACCCTAAACAATTTAACTTTGTAAAAATTTACTTATTAACTCTTATAAACAATTAAAAAACCTTAGTTACTCTTAATATTAATATAACTAAAGTAAACGCTATACTTAAAAACAATTTATAGCAAAAAACCGCTATTATAAATTAAAATAATTCTAACGCAAAAGCTTAGTAAACTATTATATTTAATATATAAGATTTAATTATAAATTAGAGATCTGCTATTAATAAGATAGTTATTAAAGATAATAATTTAAATAAGTTTAACGTTTTTATAAATAAAAGCAATAATAAAGATAATAATAATAGCATTGTTAACTTAAACAAAAGATAAACTATAGCTTTAAGCAATATTAACTTAACTATAAGATAAAGCTTAGCACCTATTGCTTTTAACGCTAACTTAACTGCTAAATAAAATTTTATCAATGCTAATTTAACCGCTAAATAAAGCTTAGCTTTTATTAATAATAATATAATTAAAAAATAAGGCTTAGCTTTTACTAACGCTAATATAACTAGAGAATAGGGCATTAGTGACTAGACTTTAGCACTTAAGCAGTCTAAAGATTATGCTAATAATAACGCTGCCATTAACAACGCTTCCGCTAACGACGCTGCTAATGCTTTTGCTAGTAACAATTATATTAATAATAAAACCACAGCAGTAGTTTAAACCTAAACTAATAATAAAATAAACTTTACTTAATGCAATAAACTAATTACTCTTTTTATCAAACAATAATAAAATCTCTAAAACTAAAGATAAAAAACATAATAGACTAGAAGAAAAACAAAATATTATAAAATAAAAAAAATATTACGCATGAGAATATGCGCATTTTTTACAAGGAGGGCATGTTAAGCATCCCTATTATGTAATATAGGTCTCCCCGCTATATACTTAGACTTTTCCCATTAGCTAGCGCACGCTACCGTTTCTTCTCATCAACAATACATACGCTTTTATACAACACAATCAAATAGACTGGCTTTCCACCAAAGACCTCGTCCATTCAGTGTTGGAAGCTATCGTGACGTACGCTCGCATTACAGCTTGCTGGCAAAGAAGCCAGCCGCCGGATAATAAACATGAACGATGATACGCTTGAGGAACCCAGAACGAAAATCGAGATCAAACCGCAAGATGCCAATAGGTGGCGAGACCGCAATTTCTATGCGCTTGGCCTCATCACCAAGGGTCCTTCTGAGCCCATCTCGTGCACAACTGGAGGCAGTAACAACAAAGGGTAGAGGTAACATCTCCAGCACTTCATGAGACATCTGATAGTGCAGATATCTAAGGCTCTTGGTCCATCGTAGAGTAGGGCAGACTGTTCTGCCGCGGAATGTTTCTTCTGCCCGCCAATGCCAGTCAAAGCCAAAGACAGATTGCTCGTCGAAGCCTTTCTCTTCTTGAGAAGCTGTATTGTCGGGCTTTGAGGGTTCCAGAAGGGTCCAATCGTATCTTCCTCGCTTTGAAGGTGCAGAATGATAGCCAGATCAGCATCTTCTGGTCCTCCTGGCCCAGCAAGGCGGTCCTGGCTTTGACCGGATTCCTGTACCTCGCTCTCGTAGAACCGCTCGAGATGTACTGCAAGTTTCTGGTTCAACTGTTCCCTAGACTCAGTTCGAGATCCTTTAGGGCGTTTCAAGAATGTAAGCAGAGATGCAAAGTCGCCAGCAGACAGTGTCTTGGCGGCTTCTCGAGCAAACTCATAGACGATTTCGGGGACAGGGGCTATATTGTCGGCCCTCACGCTATGCAAACCCGGCGTTTGCATGCCACTCGAAGGATTCTGGGCGCACAGGTTGGCATATCGCTCGTGACACCGAATCAGCTCTTGAATACAAGCTTCGGCGTCGTTGATGTTGTTGATGACGTTCATCCTGCAATTCTGGGCCGCAATTGTCAATTTTTCGTATGCTTTTTACCGGAAGATAGCATGAACGGAAACTCGCTTTGCAGGGCGATTGCAGAGCACGCTGGTTTGTATGCCCCTTAAAACTTGTGCCCGGGTGATGGGAGCGTACTGTATGACCAGGTATTTGTTGTGCGTTTGGTTTGTCAGGTTCTGCAAAAGGAATCAATATGCAAACCGGCTCAATGGGCCTGGCTACTTGTACTTCAAGCCTCAAGGGCACGGACCAACTGCACAGGCAATTGACCGCCTTCAATAATAAATGAATGAAGGGACTCCTTTCCTGCGGCACTGGTTGAACCAACCGAGCTTCACGCGGGCGACCGGTGCTTGGGTGATGGATCCGTTTCCAGTGACGGGGCAATGATGGAAACCGTACAGGGACAAGGACCTACCTTCTCGCTCTGTTTCCTTCTCTTTAGTCAGCATCGGCTGAAATTCAACAAGTCTTTACCAAGAAACGTGCCTTTTGCCGTTCCTCTGGTATGGGAACGTAACAGAACCATTCAAGGTGGAGGATTCGCATCAGGCTCAGTGATGGCGGCCTGTCCGCAGCAGAAAATGCTGGTTACTGCAGCAGACCTTCGGATGCAAATTGAAAATCGTCCAACCAGGCAACACTTAAACCAGAAAATGGGTAAGAACCCTCAAAAGACTCACTCTTTCAGTGACCAAACACCTGGGCTCATGTCAACTCCTACGCCATGTAGACGATTTGGAAGATTACAACGTCGAACAAGCATCTACAACTTTCTTCTCAAAAGACACCAAAACATGTGCATCAACAGTAAAACCGTTCTCACCATAAAAGTCTGCGGATATCCGCACCTCCCACGGCTTGGGATGAAGTCGTCCGTATGACGCACAGGCGCGCGGCTCAATAGAGCCAAACTATCACTCAGCACACTTGATAGCATGAATGCCTAGGTACCGAGACCAGAAGTAAACACTTGCACGCGCTTCAGACCGACCTTTGACATTGTTGCATACATACGGCTTAGATAACTGGCAGGTACCTAGGTATAGTAAGGCGCATAGATCGGTTTCCTATTCATGTGCGAAGTGCGCGAAACAAAAGTGGGCGGTGTAATGTAGTTCATGGACAATTCTCAAGGATGGACAAGTTCTACTTGATCTTGCTAAGGCCTCCAGGGTTGTTGAATTTCGACTAAATGGGGCACATTCGTTGGGTTTGTTGACCGGCTGACCGTGTGTCGCCTCCCGGTCGTGAGAAATCGAATGTCATACTTCGTCCAAAGTGAAGTTATTTCTAAGGGGTATTAGGAAAGTTCACGCCAAAGCCTGCAAAGATTCCGCAATAACATACACTTGAAGACATCTACTATGTAGAACCTTTATGTGAACGGGTGAACGGCGACATCGATGTTAGGCAAGCAGGTTCTACTGGAAAGGCTCGATATGATTAACATTTTCTACGTAGTGTCCAATCAAATCGGCGGGGATAGTTCAGTTGGGAGAACGTTAGACTGAAGCTTAACTTCGGCATCAAATCTAAAGGTCGTGTGTTCGATCCACACTCACCGCATTACATTTTGCTTTTTTATATACCTGAAATCTGTAGCATTAGAGCCTGGCTAAAATAAAACATAAATATATATTTATAGTTTAGCAGCTTTAAACTACTTTAAAATTAGCTAAGCTTATAGCAGAGTAGAGCAATCTTACTAAAGTACACTTGCTTTTTTAACCGTGCTGTTATACTTAATATACTATATACAGGTACCTTAAATCGTATAATGCATCTACCCGCCCTCTTAAAAAGGCTGCAAAAGGTGTTTTAGGCAGCAAACTACTTGTTACCTATCTAAAAAAAACAATACAAAATACAAAAAACAGTGCGGTGAGTGTGGATCGAACACACGACCTTTAGATTTGATGCCGAAGTTAAGCTTCAGTCTAACGTTCTCCCAACTGAACTATCCCCGCAAGTTGTACAATCTGTCGAAGTTTGCAATTTATATCCACAGAAAACTTGGCTGGCACAACAACAATTTGGGTCTATGAACTGGAAGTTTGCAGCAAGAGGTAACTAATGCCCCCCATGATGACTGCTGGATTTAAGTTCGTCTAGGCAACTTGTTATGGTGCTTTGTCCGTACTGTGGTACAATTCAGCCTCAAAATGACTGCGGGACTCGGGACTTCAATGTGGAAACTACCTAGGTACATACATAATCGGTCTACATGCCCACATACCTAGGTACTTGGCCCGTACATTCCTCAGGCTCTTGGAAATATGGGACATTCTCGTGGAGTTTCGAACCCCAAGTATAATCGAAATCTGCAAGTCAGGTATGAAACGTCGTGGGGTTTGACGTCCAAAGTCTGTCCAGCTCCTTACAACGGTAGAGTGCATGCATTTCTTGCCCCCAACACGCCGCTGTAGGTTCAGAAAACGGCAACCCGTGGACCGCCCGGCCTAAGTCATTCAACATTGGGGCAAAGAAGCCGTAAGGATATCCCCTGGCTCAGGGTCTGCAGGCAAGTAACTTCCCCACCATTTACCCGTAGCAAGATTTCAAGGCACCGCTTTCGCAAAGACGGATTCACGCCTCCGGAAAGTACATATCTCTTGCGAGTGAAATGGCGACTTTCGAGGACTGTGTACTTGTTTCTCGAATACCTAATGGAATTTGTTGTGGTGTTGGCAAGTCTGCAATCTCAAAAGTCTGCAGTACTGGAGTACATGGTACAAAGTGCCGGTACTTTGTCGGGGGCCACAGGCCTCCAGGGCTCCAGATCTGCACCCTGCATGCTTGCACTGGACACTGGCACGACTGGGATGACGGCACCCGTCCCTGAGCCCACCCCGCCCCAGCTCGGCCAATGCTCGTAGTGCTATTCCTAATTCCCCACCATCTGCCGTACACCGGAGAGGCACTCGACCTCCGAAGTCGGCAGGGCCTTCTCGAGATGCCATTCACCTGGGGCATTTGGGGTCAATCAGTGTTCATGAGTAGTGACGCCAGAATATAAACTTCCCAGATCGTCCGGCCTCATTCCCTCCCCCTTCTTCTCCTTGCGAATCAACCGTTCCAGTTTTTCTGCAACACGGAGACACATTCCCGCATCCAATTGCAGCTCTTCCTTCAAGACTGGCACTCCCTATAGTTTCACTTGAAATCAATTCGGCGAGTACCTACGAGACAATCTCCGTCAGCCGTAACCCTGGTGTAACGGGCACGCGACCCAATTCAAACTTCTCAAAATGCCTGGAGCAGAGGGCGCACCCCAGACTCTCTACGACAAGGTGCTGCAGGCACATGTTGTCGACGAGAAGCTGGACGGCACTCTTCTCCTGTACATCGGTACGTGGTGCCCCTGTGAGATGGCGGCATGGCAGGAACGTGGGCACTGACACTACTCGAATCCTTCCAGACCGGCATATTGTCCACGAGGTGACATCACCTCAAGCCTTCGAGGGCCTGAAGAATGCTGGACGCAAGGTTCGCAGGCCTGACTGCACCCTCGCAACCACCGACCACGTGCGTTGTTGGCCTTCTCTTGTCTCCCAATCCGTCCAGTGCTGCATCGTAGCTGACAAGTGATTGTCAGAATGTGCCTACTTCGTCGAGGAAAACCCTCAAGGACATCGGCAGCTTCATCGCTGAGGACGACTCCAGGATACAATGTGTCACTCTCGAGGAAAACGTCAAGGACTTCGGTCTCACATACTTTGGCCTGAGCGACAAGCGGCAGGGCATCGTCCACGTCATTGGCCCTGAGCAGGGTTTCACTCTGCCAGCTACCACCGTCGTCTGCGGCGACAGCCACACCTCGACCCACGGTGCCTTTGGCGCCCTGGCCTTTGGTATCGGTACCAGCGAGGTCGAGCACGTCTTGGCCACCCAGTGCCTGATCACCAAGCGCAGCAAGAACATGCGGATACAGGTCGACGGCGAGCTGGCTCCCGGTGTTAGCTCCAAGGACATCATCCTCTATGCGATTGGCAAGATCGGAACCGCTGGTGGCACTGGCGCCGTGATTGAGTTTTGCGGCTCTGCCATCCGCAGCCTCTCCATGGAGGCCCGCATGTCCATCTGCAACATGTCGATTGAGGGCGGCGCACGAGCTGGCATGGTCGCTCCCGACGAGATTACCTTCGAGTACCTCAAGGGCCGGCCCCTGGCTCCCAAGTACAACTCGCCTCAATGGCACAAGGCTTGTGCCTACTGGAAGAGCCTCCAGTCTGACCCTGGCGCAAAGTACGACGTTGATGTGTTCATCGATGCAAAGGATATCGTCCCCACGATCACTTGGGGCACGAGCCCTGAGGATGTCGTGCCCATTACTGGATCAGTTCCCGACCCCGAGACGTTCGAGACCGAAGCGAAGAAGGCTGCTGGTCGCCGCATGATTGAGTACATGGGCCTGACTCCCGGCACGCCCATGCAGGACATTCCCGTCGACAAGGTCTTCATTGGATCATGCACCAATTCCAGAATCGAGGATCTCCGTGCCGCCGCGTCTGTGGTCAAGGGAAAGAAGAAGGCCGACAATGTCATGAGGGCCATGATCGTCCCAGGCTCTGGACTGGTCAAGGATCAAGCTGAGGCGGAAGGTCTCGACAAGATATTTACAGACGCCGGATTCGAGTGGCGAGAGGCTGGTTGCAGTATGTGCCTTGGCATGAACCCCGACATTTTGTCTCCTCAGGAAAGATGTGCGAGTACCAGCAACCGTAATTTCGAGGGTCGCCAGGGAGCCGGTGGCCGGACGCATCTGATGTCCCCCGTCATGGCCGCTGCGGCAGCAATCGTTGGCAAGCTGGCCGACGTGAGGAAGCTCACGGAATATAAGGCCAGTCCTCATGTCGAGGCTTTCAAGACTGCGCCGGAGCCACCTCATGTTGACGAGAGGGCGTCTGAGGACGAGTCAGACAGGGAGCAGATCGCAGACATTCCCAAGGACAGCACCGGCATCTCTCACCCCAACACTTCCCCTTCCTCGGCTTCCGGTGGTCTGCCCAAGTTCTCGGTCCTCAAGGGTATTGCTGCGCCTATGGACCGGTCCAACGTCGACACCGATGCCATCATTCCGAAGCAGTTCCTCAAGACCATCAAGCGCACTGGCCTTGGCTCAGCTCTCTTCCACGCATGGAGGTATACTTCGGACGGCAAGGAAGACCCAGGGTTTGTTCTCAACCAGGAGCCTTACCGTAACTCCAAGATCCTGGTCTGCACTGGACCCAACTTTGGTTGTGGTAGCTCTCGAGAGCACGCCCCATGGGCTCTGAACGATTTCGGTATCAGGTGTGTCATCGCGCCATCTTTTGCCGATATCTTCTTCAACAATACTTTCAAGAACGGAATGCTGCCCATCCAGATCAAGAACCGGGATGACGTGGAAGCTGTCGCAAAGGTGGCACGTGCCGGCAAGGCGGTCGAGGTCGACCTGCCGAACCAGCTCATCAAGGACGACGCTGGCAACACGATCTGCAGCTTCGACGTCGAGGAGTTCAGGAAGCACTGCCTGATCAATGGTCTCGACGACATTGGTCTCACTCTGCAGATGGAGGACAAGATCTCCGAGTTCGAAAAGAAAATGACACAGGAGACTCCCTGGCTTGATGGTACTGCCTACCTCAGGAGGAAGGGTCAAGGTGGCAAGCTGGCGGCGAAGGCAGCACCTGTGCCCATGACAAATAGGGGTGAGACGAAGAAGGAGCCCCTGGAGTGGTGATTCTGGTTTCTATTTGTCTCTTGATGGGCGTTTTGCATGCTTGATCATGCGGTGGGAACGAGCCCGTGGTTTCGTCCTTTCATGATGGGTCTGCCCTATGAAGAATAGTAGTAGAGGCTATTTGGAGTTCAGTCTGCCCCGAACTTGGCGATTTGTCGAGTTTCGTGGGCTCCTATGGAAAAGTGATTAGCGACTTGGGCAACAATGAATAAGAGTTCATCTGGATGCGTTTTGACATCAATTTGATGCTCCTGTGTTGGTCCTCGCGAAGCGAAATACCTCATAACTCTGGTAAAAGGTGTCTTGGACTGAGTTCGAGGACCATGACCTTGATACCACCAATCTAGCACCCTCATTGTCTCCCCAGAGCCTCCCTCAGGATCCCAAGGTGCACGACAAACCCCGAACTGCTTCTCAACCCTTGCGGCAGCTCGGAATCAGGCACCCTCCACACCCGGAACCCCTTCGCCATGAACTCCTTCAGCCACCCCTCAAAGATCTCGGGGTCTCGCAGCTGCTGTGCGACGACACAGACGCACGGGCGGCGGTCATCCACGTCATCGCCGGCGCCGCCCTCGTCGACCACCGTGGACCGGAGCCTGCACGCGTCGACGCAGCTCTGCACGAGGGGCGGTATGAGCGCCTCGTTGTAGATGCAGTCACACGCCACGACGAGGTCCGGCACGCAGAGGGCGGGCGTGGGCGTGTCGAGCTCCCAGTCGAGCGCCCGGAAGCTGACGGCCCCGTTGCCGCCATCTCCACTGCCACTGCCTTTGCCGGGCGCGCCGTCGTGCTGCTGCTGCTGCTGCTGCTGCTGCTTATCGGCGCTGCTGCCACCAGGCCTAGCAGAGCCTTTGCGCTGCTTGGCGGGTTTGTTGTTGTTGTTGTTGGATCTGGCGGCGGGCGGTCTGCGGTTCTGGCTGATGTTCTGCTCGACGAACCGCGCCACGTACTGCTGGTCCGTGAGCACGTAGCGCCCGACCAGCGGGCCCGCCGCGAGGCCCACGAGGGCGGAGACGCCGCAGCCCAGCTCGAGGACCGTCGACGTCGAGGTGAGGAGACCGGACCGGAAGAGGACGTTGCTGGCTGGGGAGGCCAGCCAGGACGCGAAGAGGGGGGTCACCTTCCACACCACTACGTACGACCAGGGTAAGCAAAAGAAGAAAAAAAGTGTCAGATCTCATTCGTCTGGTGTTTGCTCTTGGGAGAGGGTGGAGGGGGGGGGCGGGGGGTTCAATATTTGACGGACCTGCGCCTGTCGTACCACCGGCCCGGTTGGAGGACAATACCGCGGGTGACTGTGTGATGGTCAGGTCCTGCCCGTTGATGGTGAACTCCAGGTCCGTGGCCTTGGGGTCGACGAAGCCGAGGTTCTGGGAGGGGTGTGTCTGGGCGAAGAGGATGAAGGCTTCTGCTGGTCGTGGCCAATCAGACGCCTGCTTCTTAGGGCACTGGAGACATTCCAATCTGGGCGGTGGTGAGGATACGAGCCTTCTTCAGGATCTTCAACCTCCGGCTCAAGCTGGGCCAACAGGTCCTTTATGGCTTCAGCCATGTTGTGCTTTGCAACTGGCTCGACTTTCTATCGCTTTAGAACCGAAAAGAAGTCTCTTGGGACAATTAGTGCTTTGCTGTGAGGAACTTCGATTTCTCGAAGGGTTGTCGTGATGCGCGGCTACACTGTGGGTGCCGGGCATTGAAGACGTTGGGAGTCAACCCAGTGAAGATATTTCTACTGGAGTCATGGGCTTCCCTACAGCTGTGAGACTCAGCACCACAAAATCCACTCAAATACAGTTGTGATGTAGGCTGCAATTAACCATCGCTGCCATATTTTCTCACATAATAGGGAGTTAATACATTGATTCAAGACAGTTGTCGTCTTCGGCCTAAATGGTGCTGCAAAAGTAGCGTTGGATAGGGTTGTGCTCTGGTCTAGGGTTAACACTGAAGCAGGTTAATCCTGGACAGTGGCATCCATGAATACTGTAGTAACAAGACTGGCTAGCCACTGGCCAGCAGTAGTAGTACGGTGCAGCTGAACCGCCTCTGCAGATGATCTGCACGTCCGATGGCTGTGCTACGTGCCATATGTACCTTCGTGCCAAGACATCGACTAAACCTCGCGAGACAGCCAGAGGCTTTGACACTTTGTAGGGATATGCATTGATTTGAGTAACAGCTAACTGCAATACTCTAGTGCTGCAAGGTAGGATTGGGATCATTCAGAACCAGTTCTTTTTGTCTGCTTAAAGATCAATCAACCGGCACAAGCTCGCCGTCACCCCCCACTGTCCATTTCAATCTTCCGTCTTCATGCCAGTGCTCGACGAGATCCCACTGCGTGTCCCGCCTCGCCAAGGGCGCATGTCCCTCCACAAGCACCTCTGTCTCTTCTTCAAAGCAACCGGAGCTCAATCCTCTCGATTCGTCACAGAAAGGCCAAAGCGTCTTGTCTGTCATCCGACAGAACCGACGCTCAAGACGGTTGGCGTAGCTAGGTCCCACCGAGTGCGGGTCTTCGCAGAGACGCTCGGTGCCGGTGCCGCCCCTGGAAATCTTATCCATCACCAGAGTCCGGGAGAAGCGCTCTCTGAGTGGCACCGGAGGACTGTCCGAGTTGTGCAAGCCCCTCTTGGTTCCTTTGTGGCAACGTTGGCGTCTCGACCACCCTCCCTGGTACTGGCATCTATCGCCGTCGGCGGGGTTGATGATTTTCCCAGCGCGATCGTAATACCAGTCTGTCAGGCAGTCGACCGGCACGTCCTGTTTGAATTCGTCGTCGTATATGAGACGAGCGTTGGGGTCAGTGAAGTCGTCATCTGGATGCTATCAAGTCCGTGAGTTATCAAAGAGCCACATGTAGCGTGCCCCTCCCACGACGGGGCTGAAGATTGGAGTCAAGGGACTGCTTACCATAATTGGAAGAACCGGGTTATCGCCTTGTCTCATCGTGTTGTAGATCCACTTGATTTTGCCCGGATTTCCAGCGAAGTCGTTGATGGTCAGGTTGGAAAGATTCTTGTAGCTCACGGCCCTGAATGCTGGAAGAAAGAATGTAACGCCCAACGGCGTCCGTCCCTTGTCCGCCTCGTTCTTTTTCATCCCATCGTTGAGACCCGCACCACTTGGGACCCCTTCTTCCGAGAGGACATCGCTGGCCCACAGCCACTTCGGGAAACTTTCGCGATGGACGTTGCCAATGCTCTTGATATCCTTCACAATATACTCTTCTTCTTTGTCCTGGGAGCTATCAAGGTTGCCCCTGTGATCCAGCCAGAAACACTCCCGCTGATGCCCGTCGCTGTCATAAACGTGGCTCAAGTACCATGACATATTGGATGCACGGCCCCAGCTACCATCACTTCAACAACACATGTCAGCAGGGGTTTCATAGGTTTTGTGGTTTACAAGCCCAATAAGACCGGTGGAGGGAGAAGGGGAATTTGAGACGCACAAGGTCCATCTCGTCTTGTCGGGCCACTCAACGTGGACGGACGCCACACAAACAGCATCGAAGTGCCGCTTGATCATGGTCACATAAGCTGCTTGGCTTCTTCCGAGGCTCTCCTTGCCCTTGGCCGGCCAAACACCCACAGCCACTATCCCACCATTTGAGATGAAAGGCATGCCGTCAGGCCGGGGGTGAGTTAGGGCGTCGTGCCCATGTTGCCCTTTCCTCGGCTTGAAATTCTTTGCTTCGAGGAAGATTTTCTGGTCAGTCCATCCCAGAAGTTGGCCCGCGGCGTTCCAAAGACAGATCTGAGGGAAGTCTCCTTCGGCTCCCTACAAAGACACGGATTGATCAGATTTGAATCTAGAAGCTAGCGCCGGGCGCTGTCTCGGCGGACCCGGGGCATGTAGAAGCTAGGCGACTATTTTCTTCAGGTTTGGGTGGAACATACTTTCAGGCCAGTGGCATCTAGACCAACTTGAATGGCAACAGTCCACGAAGGCTCTTCCTTATGCTTCTTATGCGCTTCAATAATCGCTTTGATAATCTTCTCCAAATAGGATTCTGCAAAGGAGATGATGCCCAGGAGACCACCAATACACCCCACCCAAGACATGAAGTTCGGAGGGGGGATGCTACTCATCGTCATATCATCATCAACCGAATCCAGAGGTCCAATCGAATCCGGTCCTTCCGCCGGGCCAACAAGTGTCACATGTGGACCGGCAGGCTCAGCGGAGGAAGGACTTGTTGGATGAAGTAGGGGGCGGGGGCTGAGATCTCCATCCAGAGAGGTCGCATCCTCGACAGGCTGGTCCAATACTGGCTGCCGCGAGGCTCTCGCACCCGGGCACTTCGCAAAGCACCATGCCTGGACGAGTGCCCATGGCTTTGAGGGTCGCATGCTTTCGTGCAAGTCACAAGTCTCCAGAAGAAATAGTGGCTGAGATCCAGGTCAAATTACAGGAGATGGGAATATTTGTCAAAGACGGGATTTTAAAAAGAAAAGGAACCAAAAAAGGTGGAAGGAGGTTACCTACCTACCTGGGTAGGTATATATAGGTAGGTAGTATTGTTAGTTTGTGGGCTATAACCCTCCGTTCAAGTGCCTAAAGACAACCTACCTAGGTACTTGGTAGGTCCCTTTTACAGCATTGTGAGACGATACTGTGCAGCTTACTTCCACATGCTTCCTTCATTAGAATTACTGCAAATCTTTGAGCTGTCTCAGAGCTACTTCGCTAGTCTTCACTGCTTGAACGTCAAGCGCAAGGGGCAGTGCGGGTGCCTAGATTAGCTCATAGATCCAAATGTAGTGGGAAGCCCGGTAGCAGGCTCGCTTTGCTTTCATAAGAGGCATGATGAGGGTCTGTGGTTGATGGCGGCTATAAAGTGTTGTGATGATAATTTACTAGTAGCATCAGGAGAATATCGTACCTAGGTGCTGTATCTGTTGGGATGATGCCTGAAGTCTGGTCAAAGCAGGCTCGAGAGCTGCAGCAATACTATATAGACTCGAGCAGAGATATTCGACGTATGGGGACTTTATTGACACAGACGAGAGAAATCTCAAAGCCACAAGTAGCCCAATCACAATTGGTTGACTTGCACCTTGGTGAACACAAACTCACCCATCATCTGCATTCATTTTCACAAGACAAAGCCACGGCATTGCCATGTGGCCGAGGTTCCCAAAATGACAAGCGGCGCTACGTCGTATTGGACGTGCGCTAGATCTCAAGTTTGACACCCTGCTCCTCTGGTCCAGACTGTCCCAGGGGAGGGGTTGCCATGCACTCAGAAACTGCCAAGCTTGGCAGCAGAATAAATCACCAAGCAGGTTTGAACGGGAAGGAGAGAGTGGATTCACTCGCTGTGGCCGATCCCTGCTGGAGATCTGGCGCTAAATGACAAGACAGGGGTTGTCGGGACGTCATAATTCTACGCCTGGGCGTTGGGCATACCTAGCCCGAAGCTCATAATCGAAGCTCGAGCCACTGCAGACACCTCCTCCTCAACAACACGGGGCTCGATCGTTGCAACTCCTTTTGCACCAGCACCACATCCAACTTGGCATTCTGGGCACCCTGCGCCTCGGCTTTTCTATCTCAAGGCTGTCTTGACAAGCTTCAGCAGCTTCATCCCGGTTCCACCGACAGTTTCCCTGCCGACCTCCCTAATTTGTGATACCCACTCCCATCATGACGACCATCCTGCCCAAATTTCAGGCAAAGCCTCCGTTTACGTTCGAGGTCCCAGGACAAGAGCCCGTCGAGGGCGAGACACCCATCCGTCGCATCCGGGCCGCCATTCCCGACCTCATCGACAAGCCGCAGACCAACGTCACCACCCTGTATGAGCTCGTCACAGTCTCCGTCGAGAAGTATGGCAACGCCAAGGCCATGGGCTCGCGGAGGCTCATCCAAACACACCAGGAGACCAAGAAGGTGAAGAAGATCGTCGATGGGGAGGAGCGGGAGGTCGACAAGCAGTGGACGTACTTTGAGCTTTCGGGCTACGAGTACCTGTCCTACGCCGAGTATGAGAAGCTCATGCTGCAGCTCGGATCTGGCCTGAGGAAGCTAGGCTTGGGCAGGGGCGATCGTGTGCATCTCTTCGCGGCTACAAGCCAGAACTGGCTTGCCATGTCCCACGGAGCTGCGTCACAGTCCATGCCCATCGTGACCGCCTACGACACCCTCGGCGAGGAAGGTCTGCGCCATTCCATGGTGGCGACCCAGGCCAAAGTCATCTTCCTGGATCCGCACCTGCTCCCCACCCTGACAAATGTCCTCAAGGATGCGAAGGACATCCAACATGTGGTTTGGAACAGCCAGAACAAGATCAAGCAGGAGCATGTCGACAAGCTGACGTCTGCGTACCCGAATGTCAAGGTCATCAGCTTCGACGACCTGAGGAAGCTGGGAGAGCAGAACCCCGTGAACGCGGTACCGCCAAAGCCCGAGGACCTGTGCTGCATCATGTACACCTCCGGATCAACAGGTACTCCTAAGGGCGTCCCCCTGAAGCACAGCAACGTCATCGCATCTGTGGCCGGCGTGACGGTGATTGTGAAACCATTCATTGGTCCAGGCGACAGTCTATTGACCTATCTTCCCCTGGCCCACATTCTGGAATTCGTTTTCGAGAATGCGTCTCTCTACTGGGGATCCACGATGGGCTACGGCAACCCCAAGACTCTGTCCGATGCGTCTGTGCGCAATTGCAATGGAGATATTCGCGAGTTCAAGCCCAGCGTCTTGGTCGGTGTTCCTGCAGTATTCGAGAGCGTCAAGAAGGGTATTATGGCCAAGGTGGACGCCGGAAGCCCCATCGTCAAGAATCTCTTTTGGGGCGCGATGTGGGCCAAGACCACACTCATGGGGTTGGGATTGCCGGGGTCTGGCCTTTTGGATGCCGTGGTTTTCAAGAAGATCAAGGAAGCTACTGGTGGCCGCCTGAAGCTCTGCATGAATGGAGGAGGTCCAGTGGCGAAGGACACACAGAAGTTCATCTCCATGGCTATTGCCCCCATGATTATTGGCTACGGTCTGACAGAGACGACCGCTATGGGAGGCCTGCAGAACCCAATGGAATGGACCGCGGAGTCCATTGGTGCCATGCCAGCTGCGGTCGAGGCTAAGCTGGTAGACTTCCCAGACGCCGGCTACTACGCAACGAACAAGCCCCACCCTCAGGGCGAGGTGTGGTTGCGCGGACCGAGTATTATGGATGGTTACTACCAGAACGAGAAGGAGACCAAGGAGGCTCTGACATCTGACGGGTGGTTCAAGACTGGCGATATTGGTGAATGGGATTCCAACGGACACCTGAAGCTTATCGACCGCAAGAAGAACTTGATCAAGACTCTCAACGGCGAGTACATTGCGCTCGAGAAGCTCGAGTCCGTCTACCGGTCTGCACCCGTCGTCGCCAACATCTGCGTGTACGCAGACGACTCCCAGGCCAAGCCTATCGCCCTCATCGTCCCCGCGGAGCCGGCGCTCAAGAAGCTGGCAAAGGCCAACGGCATTGACGCCGGCACTATCGAGGAGCTTGTGCACAACAAGAAGCTGCACGGTGCGGTGCTCAAGGAGCTGCAGGGCGCGGGCCGCGCGGGCGGCCTGGCTGGCATCGAGATTATCGACGGTGTGGTCCTCAGCGACGAGGAATGGACGCCGCAGAATGTGAGTCTCTCGCAGCACGATACCGACCTGCCGTGTTTTGATTTGTTCTGCTCCATCGATTCAATACTGACTATAGAAATTCAGGGCCTCGTCACCGCCGCGCAAAAACTGAACCGCAAGGGCATCGTGAAAAAGTACAGGAAGGAAATCGACGTGGCATACGGTTCCTAGACATTCCATCCTTTCCTCCTCGCACCTAATTGAAGTTCAGTACACGTTTAATGAGATATTGGATTAGTCGAGGACTTTTCTCCGGGATCATCTGACGATGGACAACTCTTTGATCTAGTAGCCTCGGGGCCGTCTGGTGAAGTCGAGTGTCTTTTCAATTCCATGTAATCAATTCTCTTTATGACCTGCAGGATAGGCAAAAAGCCAGAACGACGTGGCTTCGATTGAATGGCCTTTGTTTATTTACATATGTGACCTGGTTGTCTGCAGTGTGAAAAGTTGTTGCAAGTTCTGCTCTGGGTGCGGCTCAACATTATCCGCCCAGCACTCATCAGACGTCATGTATTGCTACAGCAGAGGAAATTCCCAGGCTATGAAGGTTGCTTGCAAACGTAAAAGCACACCGTTCTGGAAGATCGTGTGTTCGATTTCCAAGCACGGGAGAATCTCGAATCGGTTCGGAGGGGGTAATAAGGGAACACTTCAGTCCAACGCCATCATGCCAATTCACTTGATCCGCCCATGCTTTCCCACTCATCCCATTTATTCTTCCACATCTCCGGGGCTTGTCTTGCCCTTCCGTGTCTCACATCCTCTCCCCCGGAGCGAGCACGGCCAATCGGCGGCCGGCCGGACCTGTCACCACCGCACAAGACAAGACCTAAACCAGGCCGTCGTACAGAGACAGGGCGGACACGATGGTCTCGTCGCGTTTACTGCCCTCCTTGAACTCCTCCATGTCGAGGCAGCCATTCTCGTCCTTGTCCATCATGCGGAAAATCTTCTTGACGCGCTTCTCAGGGGTATCTTCATCCTCGGGCAGCTTCACCATAGAACCGACCTAGACGTCACAGATAAGCATGTCAGCCGCGCTCTCAGGGTCCAGTCACGCCAACACGTCCCGGAGATCCGTGGGCCCCCGGTGAGGGGAAGGAGGGTACAGAGCCGTACCATCTTGTAAATCGCCTCCACGATCTTGAGCATCTCGTCATAGCTGATCTTGCCGTCGCCGTCGATGTCGTACAGCTGGAAGGCCCAGTCCAGCTTGTCCTCCATCTTGCCGCGCGACGTGACGCTCAGCGCGCAGATGAACTCCTTGAAGTCGATGGTCCCGGACTTGTCGCTGTCGAAGACGTTGAAGACGTAGTCGGCGAAGCTCGACGGGTCGCCGAACGGGAAGAACTGCCGGTAGATCTTCTGGAACTCGTCCTTGGTGAGCATGCCCGAGGGGCAGTCCTTGAGGAAACCTGTGGGCGGGGGCGGCGCAAGGGCGCGCACGGTCAGTCTGGGTGTGCCCGCTGGGGATGAGCGCGCTCGCGCAGTAAATTGCGGGTCTCAAGATTTCGGAATGCTCGGAGGGGAACACGACGTTTCGCCCGTCCCTGCGAGGCCGTCCCGACAACCTGGGTGCAAGATGCGCAGCTGGCGCCGGAGGGGACGTGTGCACGAGAAGGAGAAGAGGAATTTGCCCACCCTTGTACCATTGTTGCAGCTCCTTCTTATCGAAGTGCGTCGACTTCTGCAGTTCGATCAGCTGCTCTTGCGAGAGCTTGGATTGTCTGTCGTCATGCGCGTCATAAGTCAGCCCCAGATAATCCTTCCATGAAGAGGACGACATAATATCCTCCTTTTGAGCGTTTTTTCCAATTCCTTCTTCTTTATGCGAACGCTGGGCAGGACGAGGAGGGAATAGTAGCGATCGGATTGCTGGTGGCGTCGGGCGATGGGGCTCGAGCGCACGATCCACGCTCGCGCATTCGAGCCCCTCGCGTTTGGCCTGACTCTGCGGTGCTGTGGCCCATGCTCTTGAATCGCAATTGTTTCTGATCGCCCGTCTTCTCCGCCTCGGCGTGCGAGAGAGATGTGTTTGTGCGTGTGTGTGTCTGTGTAGATATAAAACGCGAGAGAGAGGACTCCACACTCACGATTTGCCCATGTTCGTTTGGCTGCTGCTGCTGCTGCTGCTGTCGTCGTCGTCAACGGTCTGCTAGGCGCCGACGGGTTGTTTCTGTGAGACTTCGTGGTTGGTAATTCGGTGCTGGAGGGGTCTCGGGACAAGGCTGCGGGCTATATGGCGGATGTTCAGGTCTGGGCGGGCGCTCGGCGTGATTGGCAGGGCAGGGTGGTATCGCCTCCGTGGACTCGGATATCGCCTCTGGTCTGTATGTATGTACTCTGCGGCGCTGAAGCTGCGGACCCGGACAGGACGTGATGTCGTGAAGCTGCGTTGGTGGTGGGATATAGAGTCGCCGTGGGCAGTCCGGTGGAGCGAATCGCGGTTTGGTTGAGTGCGTGCTGTGGTATGTAGAGTGGAAGAAGGAGCGCCAGATCCAAGTATATCGTGGGGGCGAGGTTGACTGGTTGGTAAGTAAAGTAATAGTAAGTGAGCGTTCGGCTCTGTTCTAGAATTGAAAGGGCACGCAGGCAAACACTAACTGCGAGGGCAGGAGAGGGCGCCCCTGGGATGTGGGATGTGGGATGCGGGCAGCGGGCGCGGCTCTACCCAGGGGCCCCGACTGTTGGGCCTCAGTACTTCGTACTTGGTGGCTCAGTGCGTCATTGCAGTGGTGGTAGCGTGCAACGGTAACCGCCGCCCAAAGAACGACTGGGGGGCCTCCCAAGTCGGCGCCACATCCCTGGTTTTCCCAAGATTCCTGATCGCACGCTGCCAGATTTCGTACCAACTTTTGCACCCCGTTCGTTTCGCATTTCTGCAGACTACAGCCCAAGGTCCCCCCCAGACGAGACGAGAACGCGACGTGCAGCCTCGCCAGCCTCATCAGCTCCTACCCACCTAGGTACTCACGTGGGGCCAGGTCGCGGACCAGCACGGTCCAGCTTCGATGGCCAGGTCAATGCATCCCAGTGCCACGCGACGTCGTGTGGCTGACGAGCTGACAAGACTGAACTGAGGGAGCCAAGCCGAGTCTCGACATTCGATCTGCAGGACAGCTCTACCATGGCACCATAGGTAGTGCGCAGTACGCCCCGATGATGTGCAGCACATTACATTGCTGCATTGCTCACCTTGGCCGTCATTGGACATTGGTTCCTGGCGCAAAACAAGCTTACAGCCCTGAAGATCTCAAGCGTCAAGATGGCTCAGTTTCCCTCGGATGCTCCAGGCCAACAACTCCGTCTTGTTTTCCACAACGACATTCGGCTGGGCGACCTAACAGATGTCGTGCGCGACCCCACGATCAGCAGACATGTTCATCTGCAGTACGCTTTCCCCACGAGAAAATAGTAGCGATCTCTCATATGTTGGAAGGCATTGCAGTGTCCACCGAACTGCCCTCACCTTTAAGTCCTTCGCCGGACTCTCATCAACAGTCGCAGGTTCGCTTGTGTAGATGTGGTCAATTTACATGCATTGAGTCGCAACGGACTTCTACGTGAAAGGATCTGGTCTCAACCCAAATCTCTAGTGCGTAAGGCATTCTCTCCGTTGTCTGGCGTTGGTCATCTGGATCACATTTTGGTTGGAATAGTTGCGGGATCACTTCCCGTGGAAAGTCCACCTCTGCTTGCTGTATCTTCTCTTCCATTAATCTCTACATATGATGACCCATCTCACTATACGTATCCATCAAAGATCTCATCTCACCTTCACGATTGCGCCTCTGCTTCGTACACATTGCACAGAAGCGAGTCAGCCACTCCAGTTGACAGACCTTTAACCCAGTAACATCCCTGAACAATCATCAGAAGTATTGTACGTCTTTCCACCTATAGCGCCAACCTCGCACCATCCAAATAGGAACACATATTACACACAAGCCATGACCTCAGCCCGCCAAGAGAAGCTCTCTCGGCTTACCGTTGATGTCGCAGGGGGCAAAGCGCCACCAGTTGTTGTGTTTCCGGGCAAAGATCCACGACACCACCCTGCGGTCTTTGTTAGTTGATACTTTCCACAACGGGTAATCTTCAGCATGTCTCAGGGGCAGTTCTGTGAGCAAGCTACTCTGAAGAGCTCAAGGTTCGAGCTGACCTGCTGGAGACGGGAAGAAAGAACAGAGAATGGTACGCACATCCGCGCAACCCATGGCATGGGAGGCCAATTTGGACGACCGCCTTGGCTATCGTGCTCATAAAGATGCATGAACATCGGCAGGGTAGTGTACTGTGACAGTTCAGCCGGCTGTCAGCTCAGCCCCAGAAAGGCACGGCGATGATGTGATGGAAGTACAGTGGGTACTCATCACGACATTAGAGGGTTCTCTGTACATACCTTCGTGTTAGGATCAGCCTGCATCTGCGCGAGGATCTGCTTTTGCATCCTCTCGAGCCACCCCGCCCAGTCCCGATCCCCGTACTTGTCCAAGGCCAGCAGCGTATGGATCTCGTCGTACAGGTGCTCGCGCAGGGTCGGCATGAAAGATTCTACAATTCCCCGGAGTCTCTTGCCGTCGTACTCGTCGTTGCCGCTCTTCACGGAATCGATGTACGCCATAAAAGCCTCCAGACCGCTGTGGAAGGCCACATGTTGCGCAACATTGGGGTCCATCAGCCCCGGCACGCCGACCAGCTTCTCGAGCTCAGGGAAGATCAGGGTTTCTTCGTTCTCGTGGTGCTCGTGGACTGGGGATTGTGTTAGAAAGAACTTGTCTTTGCTCCTCTTACTGCCTCCTGGACACTCACCAAGGTCCGCCCACACGCGGGCGTATTCCAAGAAGTCGGGAATGGACTCTGGGTGCTTGACCTCGATGTTGACACACTGGAGCACGATGCTGTTGATCCCCCGGATGATGATGTTGTGGATGATAATCATCTCTTCTGCCAGTTTGTGGCAGTCCTTGACCTGTTCTCCTGACTGCAAGCATCATTTAGTCCAGGCACACTGCCAAACAACAAGACAGTGTGGTATTCACCATGCGATCCATGATTGACGCGGGTATCAGCTCAAAGGGCCCGTCCGCCCATTGTTTATTGGTGACGGCCATCTTTCCAAGCTGCTGGCTGGTTCAGTAATACAGGCGTATAACGTCCACCCGTGTAAGACTGTCGAGGAGTTGAGAACAATCCTCATGCTGCCCTTGGAGCTACATGACAAGGTCCATCTTATATACCAACGTCAAGGCTAATGATTCCATCCCAAAGCCTGTCGAAGGATTATGGCCCCCATAGTGCATCATTATCAACGTCGCTCCTTCGTTGACAGATACTGCAAGAGTGGTCGCTAGCTCTGGAGGTGGCTTGGATTAGGGCTGAGTCTGGTGGTTCGTTGGTCGGGGTCCGATTCAAATCATTGGTGTTCCTTACACTGGGAAATGACCTGTTCACTAGACTGTGGGTTGTGTGACTATTTTGGGGCTTGAGTTCTAGAGCATGTCAGCTTTTGTGTGCCATCTGTGGATGACACTGGGTGACCATTCCGCCCTTGCCATCCTCGGTTGTGTGGAGGGATTCAACTCTGCATGCACATGTGCCGCCCGTCAGATTTTAGGAACCGGGAAATTGGACCTCCTACTCTGGCCAAGTTGCTGACCCGACGGCCAGCCTTATGAGAATTCATGGGGTTCGCAATAGGTCTAGTCTATATGAGGCTACCTAGGTAGCCTCAAACCTTAGCAAGTGACACTGCAATTGGAAATTCAACTGATTGTAAACCTCCCGAGGTCGTTATATCAATGAAATGTCCGGACAATTGATGAGCCAGGTACGATGGGTATGTGCTGCTTACAACGTCGTCTCAAGAAATACGCCTTCATGATGGATTCCATTCGAAAATTTGCTGTAATACCAGCCTGAGTGTTGGTAAGTCAATCTCCGTATACAAAGAGGTCTGAATGGGGAGTGAAAACGAGTGTATTTGCTATTATTGTTAATGATGTTTAGCAGAAGGAACGGAAGGGAAACTATCGTCGTACGCCAAAGGGATTAGGCGTACATGCGTACGGTCCCTTCCAATTGCCGTCGGGCCGTATTAGCCCAGCTAGCCATTTGGCCAGCTAGTTCCTTCTAGTGGCTATATGCCTTTGGTCCAAGGCAAACCAAGCTATTGCTATAGTTATCAACCTATACTAGCAGTCTTTTATATTAGCTTGTAACCCCTCGTTATATACTTTAAAAAATTAGTTTAAAACTTAAGCTATAGATAACTAATTGCCTAAATAGAAAAGAAATAAATAATAGTTATATTATATAAAGGAAATATATTTATTGCCTAGTTTATAGGCCTTTAAACAAAACCCTTCACTTGTATCGTTAACTTATTATTGTTAACTAGGCGTTCTAGCGCTTTATTTAGTATAGCCTTTATTATAGCGTCAGCGGAGTTATCATTATTATTAACCTATTATACTTTTATAATCTTGCGCTATTTATATAACTAACATAAAGCTATTATATTAATTATCAGCCTTTTTTCCCTAATTATACTTAATTTAACTAGGCACTTATACAAAAAATACAAGTTTATATAAATAACTAAAAACATTATAAAAAGGCTAAATTTATTAGTTATTAGGCAGAGTATTATTTTTATCAAGAGACTAATATTAAAAGCATTAATAATCTCATAAATCTCTAATGCTAGAGAGCTCTAAGTGACCCTTTTGCACTTAGTGAAACTCCAGTGCACGAGGTTTCCCGTTAATGTAAATTAACTGTTGGTATCAGTCTTATTTCCAATCGCTAGAATAAACCTAATTTAAAAGCTTAAATTTTTATTGCCGGCTAGGGAGCCGTTGGCAAATGCAAAGAGCTTAGCCGTTGCTAGATTAAAGGAGATATATTATAGCCCTTTTGATAAGTTACTAAGTTGCTATTATAAGCGATTGTTAAGCTTTATATAGTTACCTTTATTAGGGTTCTAAATCTAGGCAGCAATAAATAGATTAAAAAAGGCCTTTAATTAGCAAATTAAAGCAATATAAACACTATAAGCGCATTGCTTTATATATTATTAGGCTTGGTTAACTAACTTAAGATTAATAAAAATAATCTTGATGCTTTAACCCTTTTACTTTAAGTTTAGCTTAGTTTTATTTATTATTAATATAGCGTTATTAAAATCTAAAGTAATACTAAGGGAAAAGAAGGTTTTAGCCTTAGCCTTAAACTAGGCCTCTTGCAACTTCTAGTCTTCCAGTGCTAAAAAAGCTAACATAGCTAAAATAAAAATATTATTAGTTTATATACTAATAAGGCTAAAAGTCTTTAAAGGTTTATTAATAATTAGAAAGCATAGGTTATAGGTTAAGGTTAATATATTAAGCTTTTCTTAATGGTGGCCCTAATACATAGCAAACTAGTGGACGCCTGCTTTGGCAATGCTATAAAGTAGCTTAATTACCCTAATAATAGTATTCTAGGGGTATTTAGTCTATAGCGCAGCTAGAATAACAGCTAATATAATATATATAAGTTTAGTTTGTAACTATGGGTATGCCTAGGTAATATTGCGTAATAATAGCGTTATGCCGCTTTGCAATAATAACAGCGCAAAGGCTAAGATTAACCGCTAGCTAGCATATTAAATCATAGAAAATTGCGTTAGAATAAACGCTTTCTCTTTATTATTATAGCTTTATATAACTAGGCGTAACTTTTTATAGGGCTTAGTGGTTTTGCCTTTGACTTCCTATACTATCTAGGCTTTAAAGATGCGGTAGCCATTATGCTTAGCTTTGCTGTAGCGTTTAAAGCTAAAAATGCTATAGCCAATAAAGTTGTTTACCTTTTAGGCGTTAAACACTTTAAATAGCTCGCTTAGGGTTGTTATAATGCTATCATTTTTCAACTTAACAGCAAAGTCATAGTTGTCCTCTTTTTTCCTCGTTAGAAAGGCGCTAGCCAGCTTATTTTTCAAGCTAGGAGGTTATCCTCTTCGCTTAGGCTTTATAGCAACTATAATTGTATTGCTAACGGCACTAACAGCATTAGCAGCGTTGTCGAAGGATTAGTGGTTTTTATTGTTGGTCGTTGGGGAAAGAGAAGGAGCGTTGATATTAAGATTGCAATAGGTAGTCGCTGGGGGAAGAGGAGGAGCGGAGGTATTAGAGTCATAATAGTAGGGTTGAAGGATGGTTAATCTAAAGGTAGCAGGCTCATTGGGCATCTTAAGGGTAATATTATAATCATTAACGGCTGCAATCTTATAAAGCCCCTGCTAGCTATCCTTCTCTTATTAAACCTATACCTTACTTTAAAATAAAAGCTTAAGTATATTTATAGTAGATAGTTTATTTTAAATATTAAGAGTGCCCTTTACTTAGCGCTTAGCTACTGTTTTGCGTAATATCTTTATAGCCTTTTATACTACCTTAGCTCTTTTAATAGTTAATAGCAATAGGGCTAAATTGGTTGTTATATAAAGGTATACGCTGAAAACAAGGAGGGTAGGAACGAGCCTATGGGGTTTAACAGTATTATTGACGGCCTTAAGGGCTATTTGTAGAATTGCTTTGTTAGATATTATATTATAAAGCTTGTTGTATAAGATATTAAAGGCTCGTTAGAGTAGAGCGTGGTACCGTTCTAGCTTGCTAATAAACTAGTGGGCTTTAACGGGGATTTATTTACATATAATTCCCATTAGCCTAGCTTCTAATCTAAATTCTATAGAGGCAAAATTAGTGCTAGCGTTATATATGATTATATTGAGAGGTTTTTAATAAGTATTAATCTATAATAGGCGTAGGGCTTTCTAAGTGTTTTTAGCTAATAGAGATAAAAGAAAACGGCTGCTATAGAAAGCTATTAAAGAGTTTAAAATGTAAAAAATAGGGCGACTTTTAAGATATATAACATTTACAAAAATCTTATAATTAAACTCACAGTTGTTTTTTAAAGTAAACTTAAAGTGCTAAGGGGCGTTGCCGTGCAATTAGCAATAGTGATAAAACTTTTTAATCAACTATAATACATTCTTATTAATATTATTATAACCAGCTTTTTTAAGCAGCTAATAAAGTTGGTATGTCGCTAAGTAGCCAAAGCGATAATAAAGGCATTATAGCTTTATTTTTGTAAAAAAGACGCCTGCCTATTCCTCCTTATTTAAAAAAAACCACGAGTGGCCCTATTTGCATATAATAAGGATGGTTTTATTATTATAAATAAGTTAGTTTGTTAGATTATTAAATTAAACGCATAGTTGGTTTATATCTGCAAAGCAAAGTAAAAAAAGCATTGGAGCATCTAGCACATAAAAGTTAACGCGCCTAATTAGAGTATTAACAATAATAGTTTTAATTAAGTTTATTACTAATCCCTTGCCAAATTTAATTAAGGCTTGTTTTGCTATTGACTTATTAAGCTGAATAAAAGGGTCCTTTTATTATAAGGCAAAAAATTGCTTCTTTTTAGCTATAAATACCTTTGCAGCACCTATATTAGGTAGTATGCCTTGGAATTATAACTAAGTATAATGGTCTTTAATAAGGAATTGCATGGCGTTTATATCAAGGCCATTAGCAAAATAAACGTTATTGCTAGTAAGGCGGTATAGAAAGCCTTAGTTTGCAAGCTAAATAGAGGCTTTAGTCTTCTCCTTATAATTCTTATCATTGTTGTTAACCTCGTCTTTCAGCCATATTTAGTTTACTTTATCACTTTTATAACTTGCTAAATATATTTTAAAGCTATTAAGGTTATTGCCGTTAAACTAGCAGTTAGCAATAAACTAATTATATAATTAATTGCATTTCTCTTAGGAGTATTTTATTAATCAATAACCTTTTTTACTATATATATAGCACTTCTTCTTCTATAGCATACGCTGCTAAAAAAGGCGGTTATTGTAATAATTGCCACTATAGCCTCAGAAGCTATTACGCAGACAAAAGCCGCTACAAAGGCTGCCACAAAAGCCTTTACCTCTGCTACGGTTATTGCTATAGCAGCGGTTTAAATAATATTGGTTATCTGCTTTGTTAGCGGTTAATTGCTATTATAAACTATAGGCAAAGTAGGTTTTAATTAAAAAGCATAAGTTGAAAAATAGCTCCTTGCAGGTAATAACAGGCTTAAAAAAAGCATATTTAAGTTTATATACTCTACAGCAAACTTTGATTACTATGGTTTTAAGTGCTTATTTGCTTATATAATCTGGTCCTAAAGCACATTAGCATAATTATAGCTTATTAAACAAAATCTTAAAAACTTTATAAAAGTTTTTTCCTTTATTCTGCTGCTTAATTTTATTAAAGGTCGTTAAAGTTTAATTTATATAATAGTAAAAGTAGTTAACTTTTATATTAAAATGCCATTTAATCTTAGTATAGGCTTTTATAAACATATTAGAATAGGTGACGTAACTCTTATAAAACTATTAAGCGCAATTAGTTAAAATTCTTGGAAAAACAGCGTAAAACTAGCTAAGCTTAATTTAAGCATACTAGCAAAGACTAAAGAAAATCTTAAGCTTATTATCTAATAGGTTATATAGCTTGCTTATATACTTTTAATCTAGGCTATATATCTTTATAAAGCTGGTTAAAATCTAAATATCAATGTGATTGTTTAAATACTTAAGTAGAGAAAGGGTCTTATATAAGTTATACCGCTAAGAATTATAATAGTATATAAGCAGTTCTAATACCGGGAATAAGGTATTATATAATATATATAAACGGTTAAGGGGCAACAATTGTGGTCCTATTATATAGTCCACCGAAACTAATGCAAAAGAGCCTTATTCTAAAGGCAACCTTAAAGGGTCTTATTGCAAATATAACCAAAAGAACACTTTTGAAAGGTTTTATTGCAGGCGTTGTATAGTTTATTATATATATAGTAAAAACGGCAATTGCAAGAGGTTTTGTTGCAGTTGTAATAAAAATAATAATAGCGAGGGGCTTTATTATAGGCTACTCTCTAAAGCTTCTTTAACTTAAGAGTATGTTAAAGGTTCCTTAATAGTCTGTTGTATGCCATTTAGTCGTTTTTACCAAGGTTTCTTTTAATAGATTTAAAGCTTTTGCTAAAGCGCTTTCTTTTATTATAAAGGTTAAAAAAGTTTTAGTGGCAAGATGCTTTGCTGCTATTTATAAATGCATAATCTTAGGTTAAGTTTTTAATTATAAAGCTTAATTAAATCTTACTTAAAGAGTTTTTTATAAACAGCAAAGGTTACTAAATATAGTCTAATAAAAGCATTATTTTACCTAATATAAACCTTATTTTAACAAAGGATTTGCTTAAGGTTGCAGCATAGATTAAAAAAAACAGCATTAAACATATTAGCAGTCTACCTACTAAAATCCTTATAAAAATAATAGAAAAGGTTGTTATTATACTATTTAAGATAGATAGCAATTGCCCTAGCAACTGCTATATATAAATATATTTAACTAATGCTTAGCTATACCTTTTTATACTAAAGGCAAGCGTTAAGTAAGGGTTATATTGCTTAAAAGATTCTGGTTTTTACCAAAAGGTTGCTTAATACTAAAATGGGCTGCTAAGCATTATAAACCTAGTTAAATACCAAAATTCCTATTTCTTTAACTAAAAGTGTTGAATGGGCTTCCTTGTATACGTACGTATTAAGTATAAACAAATAATATAATGGGGTAGAGACAAAATTGTATTTAGCTCTACCTCGTATGAAGGAAAGGAGACAAAGTCTCCTGCCTCGTACGAAGGATTTATATACGCGTTTCAGGCACATGTAACACGCGTGCCTGGTTTTAGTTTATCGAACTACTCTAGTGGTTGGCATCGGCATCTCTACCAGCCCTCGTATAAAGCTGTAATGCTATTTATTCCAATACTGGCATTTTTTCTTTTGTGGCTTATATGGTCGTACATATAGAAACTATAGAGAAAGGACTATGGTTCTCATAAAGGAAACGCATTATAGACCTTGTACTATTTTAATAGTTGAATGTTAGAAAAAGTAATCGTACTTATAAGGATTATTAAAAACCTTGCTTTCTAATGACTATCTATATATAATATATTATATATAGTTAAGTTTTTTGCCTTTTAAGTGACTTTCTATATAAAAAGAATTATATACGGCTTTTGTTACCTTTTAAGTTATAAACTTTCTCTTAGTAAATTATAAGCATTTGCTTATTAGCGCTTAAAGTAATTTATACTTTTAGCTATATACAAGGTATAAAAGACTTTATTCCTAATTTGGCCTTTGGTCTTCTCTCTCTCTCTTTTTCTTTTACCAATAATTAACTTTTAACCATACGTGGTTTTCTATCCTTTTTTCTTCTACGTATATTACTACTAACCTTCCAACTTGTATAAATATCTTATATACAAGTAAATAAATAAAAATTTAGTTACTATAGCAGCTTTTGCTCTTGTTGCAAATATTTTAGCCTAGCCAATCTTTTATATAACCTTCTTAGGTATAAACGCTAGTTATTAGGCTTTTATTATGCATTTAGGCTTTAATGCCTAGTTTTGTGCTAATGCCTTTAGCTTTTGTAAAAATATATATAGCATATTGTTATTTTTTTTTATTATATGTTTATAAACTAATAAAACATAAAACCAAAAGTTGGCTTTAGCTAACTTGCCTATGGCTAACGTATAAGTTAAGGTAGGCATCGATTAGGGATATATATCTTTAGCTTTTGCTAAGATTATATAACGAGACTTATACTTTACCGCACTATAAGTTTATCTTTTGTTTTTATTTCTATATAAAAAATTAACGTTGTTTAGCATTATCGCCAGCGTTGGCTATTATGCAAACGTTAATTATGGTTATATATGCAGAAACCCAAACTCCTCCGCCAACCCTTTTAGCAACTATATACGCATAGCGAGGTACTAGCATAGCGCCTGCGCCAATTGCATCTAGCGCTTGCACGCTATTTAGTGCTAGGTAATAAGTTATATAGTGGAAATATTAGAGGTGTTTAATAGTTATTAATAAAAAGGGATTTCTTAGTAGCTTATGCAAAATAATATAAGTAGAAGAATAAAAACTTCTACCTTGCATAAAATATATTTTATCTAACTATAATTATTATTCCTTTTTGTTTTATTAGTTAATATATCCTTTAATCTATATAGTAAGTTAATTTATCAAGACTAAAATATCAAAGGCAATATTAAGTTTACTTTTTGTATATGCATCCGCTGGATTATCGCTGCTATTAATCTACTAGACCTTTAAAATTTCTTTTCTCTTATACAACTCCTAAAGAGTTATAATATCAATCATTAGTCGTTTTTCTTATATTATTTTAAGCTTAACTAGGCAGTTGTATATAAAGTAGAAATCTATATAAATTACCAGTAGAATCTAAAAAAGGTTTAGCTAATTAGTAATCTTTCTTAGAGTTATATATAAAACAATTTTAATATCAAATCTATTCACTATTCTATATAGCTCACTAGCTAGTATGCTTTTAATAACCCTTTTGCATTTAAAGGAATTCTAGTATATAATATTCCCTTAAAAAGTTAAGTCATGCTCTATATAGTCTACCTCTTCACTAAGCATAATAATAAATCCTAGCTAAAAAGAGAGGTCTTAGTTATTGGCAAATAACCTATTGGTAAAAACAAATAACTTTGCACGGGATATATCGAGAGAAATATACCTCAGACCTTTTTATACATTGTTTATTTGCTACTAGATCCTTTTGTTTAGAAATATAATATTTTTCTTTTTAGGTGTATAAACCTAAGCTGCGATAAACAAGTTGTACAAAGCCTTTAGCTGTAAAATTAATAAAATATATACTGCTCGTGCGCGCTGAGAAATATATTGCTGGGCTGCGTTTTCTATACAATGGTTAATAAGCTAAAGGTTGTTGGCCTAGCCTTTTTACACAAGGATAATATCTTTACCATCTAACTTAATTTAGCCGCTATTAAACTTTAATAGATTATTATGCAATAAAGTTACCTTAGGCTTTGTGCAATAGCCCTTTTTTTTTATCTCGTCTTTTTTACAGCGTAAAAAGCTTTTTATACCAAAGCTAAACGTATCATTAGTTTATAAAGCAGTAATTCTAAATTCGTGCAAACTATCTTTAGATATTAATAAATATAAGTTATACGTTAAAATATTTATATTTAGGTTTTTTATATAGTGTATATAGTACGTTTTATATTAATATAAACTAAACTCTGCTAGTTTATATAAAGGCTTTTAAATCTAGAGAATAGTGCCTTTGGGATATTTGTCTTAGAGTTTTTTAAAAAGAGATATTAAAATAACTTGTGTAAGATTATTATAGCTTTGTATATACGCTTGAGTAATGTCCTGTATCTTTTTATATATATTAAAGTTCTTTATTAACGTAGGGCTTAGTGCAAGGATAAGTTGCTAGCTTATCTACTGAATCGTTGGTGCTTGAGTTAAGACTTTGTTTTTCTTATTATCTCTATACCCTTGGATAATCAGCCTGCTCTTCTCATACAGGCGTGTTGTCTTGCCCTTAATCTCTTGTACCAGTCGAGTCTTAAAGATTTGTTTATTTTAATAGACATAGGGGTCGTGCTAGATTATTTTAAAAACACCTCATACAATTAGATTGTTAACTTTTGTAGTATTAGATTCCTTAAACAGAGCGCCTAAAGTTGTAATAATACTATTCTCCCTAAGCTTAATAGCCAACGCACAATTATTCTTTTTCTTTTGTGTAAGATAAATTCTTATATAAATGGCTTTAGATGGTCGTTTCCTCTAATGTATCCTCTAGGTAAAGTAAACTATCGCACAAGTCTTCTTCTATAATTGCCCTCTGCGATAGACCACTAAAGGTTTTCGTACGGCAAAAGCAACCTTACTATTGCTATTGCCAATATCGTTTTCTAGAGGCAAATAATACAGTTTTATATACATACATCTAAACTTCGCCAGTTTATTAATTATATTAAAGACTATATTTTATCCTTTATACGCCTGAATCTTATATAAGCTTTGCTACCTTTGCCTTTCCCTTTACACTAGCACCTTGCTGCAAAGCAGTAAGTTTTAAACTATATATAGCTAAAGTTTGTTCCTAGTATTGATTGCACAATTAATCTTTATCTAGGCATGGATTTTTTATAGTTTATCTATAGCCTTAAAGACTGTTTTTGCATAAGCAATTTAGTTAAATAATAGTGGCAAATTGTAATCGATCTATAGATAAATGCTAAAAATAAATAGCATTGGTATAAGGCTACTTAGTTTAGCTATATCATTTAAGGCTTTAAGAGCTATTTGGAAAATTATATGCTTATTAGTATTATAATTAATTTTCTTCTTAAGGATATCATACGCTCTCTTTAATAGTACATAGGCTTTTTCTACTTTATTAACTGCCTAATGTGCCTTGATCAATACCTCTTTGCACATATATTTTACAATTTATATGTATCTTTTAAACTTTTAAAACGCAAAATTTATTTTAGTATTATGCATAATAATGTTTAAAGGTCTAAGATATATAAAGATTTAATATTTATATAAAGCATTCTATATGCTTTATGCATCCTCTTTATCTAAGAACTCTTTAGCCTAATATAAAGTTAAAGCGTTAATAATATAAAAAATATTGCTATTAGCGAGATGTATAATATCTATAAAAATTTTATAATTAAAATTATAGCTATCTCTTAGAGAGAACTTAAATTTTTGTAGTGACTATTTATGCGTTTAGCAATAATAGCAGAACTTTTAAATTTATTTTAAAATTAAATAGTTTACATTGTGCGTTTTAGCATTCTTTAGCAACTAATATAACCTGTTTATATAGGCGTAATTAAATTGTTAATATAATCGTCAAAGTTTGTGCTTTGAAAGAAATATAGCTAATTCTACCTTTAATAAATTAAAGAATAAATATCCCTACTTTCATACAATGGGAATAGAAACTTTATCATCTCTTTGTATAATGACATTTATTATATTGTTAAAATATGCACCTAAGCAATTTATATCTTTGAGGAAAAATAGAAACAGAGTATTAGTGTCTAGCATATAATATGTAACCTCTCTCAATAGGCTTTGTTTTACTATAGTGCTAATTGCACGAAGAAAGTCTTTTCTTTTAAATTTAAATAAATAAGGTAATGTCTCCTAGATAATCTTTGTGCGTAGGTCTTTCCTTATATATATAAGGGCTTAAGCCTTGCTAATAGTTAATAGCTTAGATGCTTTAGTATTTTATAGCTCTTTTTAATACTTATGCAAATATTAATTCTTTAGAATAAATAATGTTGGTTTTAGTAGTTTATACGATAAATTATATATGCTGAGCCTTATCGTGCGATAAATGAATAAGGTAGAAAGTAGATGGCCTATAGCCCTTTGCCTATTCTCTTTAGATTTTGAATTATACGCACTTAGGCGGTTAGATTTGTTGCCTTTGTAGTTTTAAACATAGGCAAGCATATTATTCTTTAATAATAGCTTAATGCTAGTATTTTTGTATAAGGTAAAATATTTTGTATAAGACTTTGCATGCTTTTTTAATGTATAGTTTATTAACTAATATCTTTTTTTCTTATATATAAAACATTTTTTATTTATATAGTTGAAAGGTTTTTAACTAAAAAAGTTCTCTTGTGTAGTAGGCGCAAATTTGGGTTGCGCCTTTTATTTTAGGTTAGGTGACTTTTAAAAGCTACTTTTAGTATATATATAGTTTATTAGGTATTAAGAGATGTATAAATCAACCTTTGTTAAAAGGATTAATGGTTTTCTTTTAGATGCCAACTTAATAGCTGTATGCATATTTGAAAATAGCCCCTTATACGTAGGCTTTTGCTAAATAAGGGCTGTTTTGAGCTTTGATATACTATGGCACGCCTTCTCTACTGCCGTACAAAGCTAGATCTTGCCCTAATACCCAGCTTCTAGTGCTCATTGTATAAGCTGCATTTTATTTAGCAAAATCTTTAGCATATTTGCTAATGTTTTATTTAAGTTTTCCTTTTTTAATTATATAAAGGTTAAGCTGCTTTAGTTAGCCTAATATTAGCTATAGTTAATGCGATAATTAAAGTGGGTATTGATTATGCAATAAATATTATATTAGATTTTGTTAGGGCTGATATAGTTAAGATAGAATTGGAGCGCATGATTTAAGAGAATGTATAATTATATAGCGTAGTATTCCCATTTGTTGATTCTGAGCTGCTTGCATATAAAGATGAAAATTTTTGCTTTGTTGTATAAAACGTTGTATGGTTTCTTAGTATAGTTTAGGTTTTTTTATTATATTTTTATAAAAGCTTAGATTTGGCTTAGTGGATATATATTGTTTTATATGCGCCTTAGGGGTGGCAATTTAAAAGGATTATATCTTAAGTCTATAAAGGGAACTAAAGGAATTTATATAGGAAAGCTATAGTCTTTATAGATAAATTATTGTTTTAGTGGGATTATGCTATTTTTTTTGTTATATAAATAAGGTTTTTAGTTTTGATTTTTGGGAATTGTGCGGTCCCTTTAACGAGGCATTGCATAAGCTGTTTCTGAAAGTGCTGTTTTTTTTATTTATCTATGTTTTTTATGCAAAGCTTTTTAATTATATAGGTCTCTTTGGTGCTTTTATTGGTTTTGCCGCTAAATTTAAGAGTTATATGTTTGTTTTTCTTTTAAACCTAATAAGTCTTTAGACTGATGGGAGGCTTATTGTATAAACTGTTAAGGAGCAGAGCTTATAGGTATTGATTGCACAAGAGTTTATTGTACAAGAGTCGTTGGAGCCTTAGTGTTTATATAAAATTATTAGGCAATAAAATTATAATTAAAAGAATATATAAGCTAGCTGTTTAGTATATTAGTTTATTTCTTAGAAAAAACGTATCTTTGGGATTAAAGGGTATTTTAAAGTATATGTTTAAAGGTTTGTGTATCTTATTTAAACTAATAGGTTGTTTAGCCTATGAAATCCTCTTTGTACAATTATATAACTTTATTTAAAGATAAGAGACTTTTGTATTTAGAGATAAGTTGGCTAATATATATATTAATTTCCTTTAGATCTAATAGCTGGGTAATGTTAGAAATCTTATTTTAGTAGTTATACAAAGTGCTTATTTTCTATGCTGCTAAGGATATTAGGCTGCTTTTTGCTATTTTTTTGTATAAAAGAAAGTTTTTATTATTGTTTTTAGGTTGTTTTTAGCGTTTTTAAGGTTGCTAACGCCCTTAGGGTTATTATTTTTGCTTATCTCTAAGCTTATATACATTGGCAGCTGCGAATAAGTTATCTAGATTTAAAATACTTATTATTAAGGCGTAATTGTACGCTGTGTGCAATCTCTAGTTTATATAAAAGTTTTAAATAATTTTTTAGCCTTTGCCTTTTTATAAAAAAAGATTTATATATGCCTTTTATTGTATAGTTTGCTGATAACTTATTTAGCTTAACAAATGTAGAGGATAGGATTAAGCATAATGATATTATTGCGCACTATTATATACTTAAGGGCACTTATTATTTTATTACTTTTGCTAATTTATGCTTGCTAGCTATAAACACTAATTAGTGTTAAATAGGCTTTTTTATATATG
>JALRMF010000450.1:0-35494 GCA_026120015.1 Dendrostoma leiphaemia | reverse complement strand
ATTTAAAACTAAGGATATAATTTAGCTTTATAAGGCTTTTTTTTTAAATGTAATATTAATTTTAGCGTTTTATTTTATATTTTTATATGTAAGTATCTTTAGAAAAGTTTTTTTTTCCTTTAATAGTTAGTTAGAAGATCTTTGTAAGCTTGTTAGTTTCTTAGGGAAAGGCTTTATAGGGATAGTTTTTAATATGCAGCTTTTTTAGTTTTTTTACCCAAGGCTTTTTTTTATCTCTTTTAATAAATTTTCAAAGATTATAAACTTTTGCCTTAGTTTTAAGCAAGTTGTAAAAAATGTTTTAGTTGGCTAAGGTTTTATAGATAATGCTTGCAAAAGGTTTTATAAAAGTTAAATTTAATATTATTTCTTTTTAACTAAGATATAAACTATAAATTTTATTTTGCTTTGTATTATGCGCACTTTTAATTATAAATTGTTATATAGGTTAATATTTTTAATTATAGTATATAGACTAAGGTATTTAATATAAGCGGGTGAAGAGATTTTTATATACCTAGAACCTCTGATCTACCCCTGAATAGCCGGTCTGTGGGTTTATCCGCAGAGGCCCCTGCTGGCTGTCTGACAGGACACGCTATGCGGCGGGTCTCTCCGACGGGGCATCCCTTCAGCTCGCTGGCGCGTTCTGATCCCCCGACATCCTGGGCGTGGATCATTTTTGGCGCATATGTCATGCGGTCGCGGCCTAGCACGTGGTCCCTACTTAGCCATTGATGCAATCTTCCCTTGCGCCCCAAATCCGCGCCCTGTCTTAGTGCACCAAGAATGTTGTTGAGCATCAGGCATCCAGGGATGGAGATTGATGTGCATGCAAGTCAGAGCAGTTTTTGTTCCGACGTCGAGTCGCGAGGGTGTACTGTATCTCGTCTGGAGACAGAGCCCAATTGCTGGGCTTGGATACATGGGTACATGGGTATATGCTGATCTCCGGCGCTGCGGGCGACAACGCCCAGCACGCTTCTGTTCTTCCAACGGCACCTCCCGTCTTTCAAGCAGCTACAAAAGTCTCACCCACAGAGACAATATCGCAAGATCGGGCCCTGGCTGCGCAACCGAGCTGCCGTACAGTCTGAGTACCGACCATGGAGTCATTCATTATAAATCTGGTTCCCTTGGGCTGCTTTGGCGACTGGATCTCCGAAGGCTAGGTCGGTGGTAGAGGCAGCATTGCTTTTTGTTCTTCGACGCTTGCAATGAATAGTATTGAAGGTCTACTGACTTTGTCGTCGGTCCTTTGCTTCTTCTCGCTCCTTCTCATCAGCCCTCGTGCTATCTCTGACAGCTACACCCTAACTGACACAGCCCGATGGACGCAGACCCTGGACCGCGTGGCCTCACAAGGCCAGAAGGCGTGCCGCGCAGTAAGGTGTAGCATAACTACATGCAATATACTGCAGGGGCTGGGGGGCCGCACGGAGCCGCTGTCTGCCGGTCCACTTTTTACCCCGGGCGTACAATGGCAAGGATACCAGGGATAGCCCACAGGTTTTCTGAAAGGAAACAGTCCTAATCCGTCTCTGCCATCATCAGGCCATGACCTCCCAACGAGTCGGGCTACGAGCCGCGTAGGAGGGCCTGCCAAGTCGGCGTGGTACTAGATAATAAGTACGTAGGATACTGATGGGCAAATTTGACGCGGAAGAGATTTCCACGGGCAAGTCTTGTTTCTATTCGCCCAGCTGAGCGCCCCCCGGCGCAGCGGACTTGGCCACTCATGTGGCGCTGTAGGGATCACTTACTGCAATAGGCCGGAGGACCGATTTGGGCTGCAGCCAATCGAGCTTCCACATTCGAACTTCGCCGCGGCTCCCTCACCTTGCCCAGCGGGTAACCAGGGGGGGGTGACATTGCCTGTTCTGTGGCCCACAGAGACGTCTCTGCCCTTGGTGCCTCTCTCATTTGTCCCACGCAGAGACAAGACCCCGAGCATACGGATCCTGATCCACGATCGCTGTGAGCTAGACTGCCGAGATGGGCAGGGTGCGTGTCCACTGTCCTGATCAAGCTCGGCCTGGACAGTCGAGACCCCCCCCCCCCGCCCTGCCACACAGCCCATGGCTACACACTGATAACTCCCGGGTCGCGCTCGCTGCATGTCTCACTGGGGCTTTTGCCCACGACGTCTGCTCTCCTGTCCGGATTTCCTTGTCTTTCGTCGTATGCTTTCGTCCCTTCTCGGCTTCAAGGCCATGCCGCTCCATTGTCGATGACAGGACCACACTGCAGCTCGCGGATGAGTCGACCCTCGCGGAGGTCCACAACACCTTGACCTCGGGGACACAGCACCGTCGTCAAGTGGCAAAACATTTTATTTAAAAAAAAAAAAAAACCAAAAAAAAACCAACCAACCAGAGGATACGCGCAGTACTACCAAGGGCATCCCGCGACCCGACCATGTGGAATTATGGCGAAGACAACAGGGGCCCGGAGCTGGCGGCTATCAGCATTGCCATGGCTGCCGTGAGCGTCCTTGCCGTGTCCCTCCGGAGCTACACCATGGCCACGATCCTCAAGCGCTTCCTGTTCGAGGACTGGCTGGCTGTTTTCACATGTGTAGGATGATCTGTTTCTCTCTATTCGCCTGACTATATACACACGCGCATACTGACGTGTGCTTTTGTGCAGATTCTCCAGGTTGGCTTCTGTGTCGTGGTGGTGATAGGGGTCTCCGTTGGCCTCGGCGCCCACGTCGATGAAGTCCCAGAAGCCAACAGGCACAAGGCTCTCATATTCAAATGGGCCGGTCAGGTCGCCTACATCCTTGTATCGACGCTGGTCAAGTTTGTGATCGGCATCTTCCTGCTCAGGCTTTGTGTGAACAACAACTGGCAGCGCATCACGATCCTCGTCCTCCTGGTCGTCGTGGGGCTCTACAACGTCTTCTACCTCTTCATGGCCATCTTCCAGTGCCAGCCTCTTCAGTTCTACTGGTGGCGCTACACCGAGGATCCGCCGCTCACGGGGAAGTGCAATGGCCACGCTCTCGCTACGATTCCTACCTATTTCGCCTTCCTCATTTGCATCGTTTCCGATCTTGTCCTGGCCCTCCTACCGGCGACACTCATCAAGGGCGCTCATCTCGACAAGAGAACCAAAATCTCCGTGTGCTGTGTCTTAGCACTTGGATCATTGTGCGTTGTTCCCCCTTCTTGTTCCCGGCTTCTGCTATCTCCCCCTCCTCCAGAACTACAGAGCTTCTTCCCTTGATGACGACCTGTCTCCTATCTTGGGACGGGATCGACTGGTTCTCACAACCCCTGTTCATGTTACTTTCCCCCTTGCGATCCTGACATGTGATTGTAGAGCCTCGCTGGCGACAATCGCCCGCATCCCATACGCCAAGCAGCTGCTTTCCAACCCGGACTACCTATACAACTTCACCGACCTCGCCATATGGAGCATCGTCGAATGCGGCATCGCCATCACCGCCTCGTCACTGGCAACTCTCCGGCCGCTCTTCGTCAAGATGAAACTGCTTGCCAACTCGCATTTCACGAGCAGATACGGCTCGAAGGCGGGGGCCACGGGACTGCCCATACAGAGCGCCAACACCGTCACCATCATATCGGCTTCCCGCAGCCGCAGCAACAAGAGAAGCACCGTCATGTCCGGCACGACGGCGCTGACCGGGTCGACGGGCGCGACCGCGGCGTTGACGAGCGTGCAGGAGGGTCGGGAGGGGATCTGGGTGGAGAAGGACATCGAGATGTCTGTCATGACGAGAGACGGGTCGCAGGACAGCATCGACAGGCTGGAGGCCGAAGTCAACGAGGTCATCCAGCCGGGGGCCGCGAGGCGCAAGGCCAGCTACGATACCATGACCCTCGCTTCCACGCCGAGAAGCACCACCGCGCGTTCGAAGCCTCCGCCCCTGCAGACCACGTTTCCGCCTCTCCATACTACGGTGCCCTCCTCGACACCGAACGCATCATCAGCAGAGTCGTTCTCATCAGGCAAGCGATATATACCACAGGCCTCCTACCCAAGCCCATCATCTCCGCAGCAAAGTCAGAGGCGACCTTCCGACGGCACGGTAGGACTCAGTGGGTTCCAGCAACCTATTCGAGCAATGCATCCTTGCCCAGTGGCGCCGTCTTCGGGAATCGGGTCCGCGTATGCGGACACTCTGCCACGGCCATTATCTCCTACATACAACCATCAACGAACCTACTCCGGTGGTGCTCACAGGTCGCCAGGGGTGACGTTCTCACCACCCAGCTTCCATCTCCCCACCCGTTCAAACCACCACAGCACAATGTCCACCCACTCCGACTCGACCATGGGCGACACGCGTGGGATATATGGCGCCGACGTGGGACTGTCTGCCCCACCACGGATGCTGCAAGCCGAGCACGAGCAATGCGCCCCGGGCGACTCCCCAATCTCTTTTGGCTCCCCAACCCGGCCGAGCCACTCCCCATCTCGATCCCTCGGCAGCTCTCCGGTGTCATTCAGATCGAGTCAGATGACCACGCCGCGATACGCTTTCCAGAGACAGGAATCAATACCGGAGGCGCCGAGCAGGAGGAACGAGGAGCCCCACAGAGGTACGCGACAGACGAGTGCCTTCTTGGCGGATGATGAAGATACCTCTTCGGAGTCGAGTCTGGTGGTCCGCGGGGCTGGGATCGAAGAAGGCCTGCCAGATTCGCCGTGGCCACCGCCGGACCATGACCTTCCCAGCCCCTTGAGGAGCCATCCCCCGTTGAATGGAAAGCATGACTGGGTGTGAGGGTGCGTCCAACGCGACATGAAGATCCGATATTGATACTACAACTATACCCATGTCTATCCGATTTATTAGACTTGCAAGCGACCATACATCCTGTATTTTACTATATATCATCCGACAGAGGTGTCAAAACTCAAATACAAAAGGTGATCAACAATGTGGATTCGAGGTGGGACGTTCATGAAGTCGGCGTGTTTTTTTTGGGGGGTTTTTTATAGTTCACGGGGGTTGTGTCGGCGCCTCCCGAGATCCCTCGTTAATGCCACCATGAGATACCCAGGTGCTTTCACTTTGACGTGAAAGATATTCTAAAATCCATAGCTACTTCCCCATCAAGCATTCAACGGTGACGGCCGCCGGGTGGAGCCAAAATCGTTGTGACGAAAATGCTATGCACCTCCACCAGTCCATGGAAAAGGAGGGCCGACTGCGCCTCGTAAGCCACACTGTCTCTACTAACACCGACCACCGGCTCAACCACCGTGACGATGCCGTGGTATCGAACATCAACATTCCAAGTCAGGTCGTTTCCACTCGCGCGTCCACAACAGCGCTGGTAGTCAAACCACGGCAAGTCGGACTTGGTACTCAATCTACGGAGTACACCAGATGAAATGGAAGCGATAGCAGAACCTCGGCTTCAGCCCGCGGATATGGGAGGGGCAGACAACTGCGCCACGCTCATTCATGCCACCGTGTGATGGTGTTGCCCCCGCCGTGCTCGAGGGTTTTTCAAGAGTCTAGGGTCCCCGGTCGGATTCGATTGTGGCGTAAGGTTGTGAGCCAGGAGCTCCCCCGTCGAGGAGGTTTTCAAGAAGCCCGCGCGAATGAACGTTGAGATTACAGCTCAAGGGCTCCAGCTGACCGACTGGTTGTGTTTTGGCGGCGTGAACTGACACTGGGCTGCCCCGGAATTCTAGAAGTGGGAGCTATATACGATCGATTTGCGTTGACTGCGGCTCTATCGTGAGGCCGCTCGGGATTCGGAAGGGAGGCATCCCACGCACAGTACTACTAGTACACACTGCCTTGGACGACCCACACCGACGCCCGGTCCTGACGTATCCGCACAAGAATCGGGGTTCCCTAACAGGCGCCAAGGTGGATGCTTGCTCGGACTCGTAGCCATCCCCGGCGGCAGAACCGTTCAGGATCTTATCAGATGGATCAGATAACTTTAAACGACCCGAGTCCCACCACGTTGTCGCGTCTCTCGATACGACCTCACACAGCCTCCCTGCCGCCGCCGCCGTCTATTTAGAGATCAATGGAGCCTCCGCACAACGAAAGCATAGCTCTCTGGCTGGAAGAGGTCCTTGGAAGCGATGTCCCATCGAGAACGCTGCGCGAAGCCCTTCGGGAATTGAGTGCATCAGGCCTCGGGCGCCCAAAGAAAACCCCTGGGGATAAATTACCTTATCTTCGAAAACTCATCACTGCCTTTCTCCATGGCCGACTTGTCGTGTCGTATTACAACCTCGTTCTTTTGGTACTGCTGGCCTCGTTCACCGTTTTGCATGTTCTAGAGAAAAGAAGATGCAGGAATAGAAGAGACGAAAATGCCTCCAGACCAAAAAACGTGGGAAGAATAGCTCCAGCGGATCCGAACGAAGAAGCGATCGGCACTCTGGCGATTGCATCTTCATCATCAAGCAGCTCCTCTGGTGCTTTCACGCCGTCCGGTCGAATGAAGGACGCCAACACGGACATTGAGAGGCTCCCGTTGTTGAGGAGAAGACGAGCGTGCGAGAAGGCCGGCATCTTCACGCGAGCCACCAGGCTGCTGAATGCGTTCCTGGAATACCAGCCTGAGAACCTGCCAGTGGTGAACCGAGTCCTCCCGGCCAACTCTACCTCCCTATTTGTCACGTTCTGGCTCGCTATCAACCTGTTCTTCCATTTCTACCAGTTACCCAGCATCTCTGAATACTTCTTTTGCTTTGCCGCGAGGGCCGGTGATGTTTTCATTGTCAATCTCCCACTGCTCTATCTTCTCGCTGCCAAGAACCAGCCCATCAAGCTCCTCACCGGACGGTCATACGAGGCGCTCAATATATTCCACCGCCGCGTCGGCGAGTGGATGTGCTTCGAGGCCTTTGTCCACTCCGCGGGCATGATCCTCTGGAGATTTGCACTCGAGCCGCGCTGGTTGCAGCGGGAGCCTGGTGTATGGGCCTATCTCTGCCACCCACTGGTCTACTACGGGATCGGCGCGTTCGTCGCCTATGAGCTCCTGTACTTCACCTCGCTCGGCAGCTTCCGCCGGCGCTGGTACGAGGTCTTCCTCGCGGCGCACGTCGTGCTGCAGGTCCTCGCCCTGGCGTTGCTGTACATGCATTTCCACACCACGAGGCCCTATGTCTGTGCTGCATTGGGCATATTTGTCCTGGATCGCATCGTCTGGCGTCTAGGACTCTCGGCAGTCAGTGTGGACGCGAATCTTCAGGTCCTACCCGATGGTGAGACTGTATGGCTGTCGGCAGTCTGGAACACGCCCCCCAAAAGTGTTTGGCTCCATCGCCTGTGGCCAAGGCAAAACATCAGATACGGTTGGAAGCCAACAGATCACGTCTTCCTCCAGATACCGACGCTGGGACGGACACATCGAGTACAGGCCCACCCATTCACCATCGCGTCTCCGGCACCCTCCTCACCCACTCGGAACCGAGACGGAGACGCTGCAACGCATCCGCTGGAAATTTCTATGGGCCTCCTCATCCGTGCGCAACAGGGCTTTACGGCAGAACTGCTCCGCTATGCCCGACGGCACCCTAGCGCCCGCGTCCGTATCGACGGGCCATACGGGTCAAGCCACGCGCTCGACATGTTGCGGGCGTCAGATAATGCCATACTCGTGGCAGGCGGGAGCGGGATCGCCGTAACGCTTCCATTAGTCTGGGCTCTGCTTCGTCCACAAGGTTCAAGCAGTCATGGGGAACCCGGAAAGCATCTTGGGCTTCTTGGGAAATTGAGAAGGAGGCAGTCTGTCCGAATGCTTTGGATCATCCACTCGGAGCTGCACCGCCACTGGGTTCCCAAGGCTCAGTTGGACATGCTTATTGCTGCCGGTTTGGAACTAGTAATTCCAACGCCGACGTCCGTAGGTGGCCGTCCGGATGCTGCAGGACTAGTTGAGGCATGGATAGACGATCTTGGCCCCGGGGCAGAGTCTGCTGTTGTTGTATCTGGGCCAGACGGTTTGAATAGAACAGCCCGAAACACATGTGCGAGGGCTATAGGAAGGGGGGCCAATATTCGTCTTGCGGTGGAAAAGTTCGGTTGGTGATCGATGCCCATGCACTTTCGGACGAGAGGAATTTAGTCAAGTGATATTAAGGGTACATAATTCAGTACATAACAGCGTATGGCGATGTGTAGCAAGACTCGATATCCTCAAGACTGCTCTCCGATCACGTTTTTCAGCCACTGCCACACCCGCATGCTCCAAAATCAGGACAACACTTTAATTCAATCTAATGAGTATCATCTCTGTGGGACATACTTCTCCCATTCACCCTTTCCCGATTGTCCCGCCAGGAATGCTGCTTTCAGCATGATCAGACCCACGGCCCGGGTTTGAACTCTGCAGGCTCTGTCATGTCGGACTTGTAACTGAGCGTCCCTTTGCCAGCCTCGGTGTATTGCCGGCGGGCATACTCGTACTCACCATTGACCAGTCCGTTGCCTCGGAAGTTGAACTCATCGAAATTGTAGCGGACGGGCTTAGGATGCCTCCATATGTAGCCGCGAAGCTCAGGCAGGGAGGCACCGAGCATCAGCAGTGCCGGCTCCAAGAAGCCGAAGATGAGAATCGGCACCGATTCATCTATGTTGTCGTGGTTAGAAGGGCTTGGCACTCTTTGGCCGCCGTTTGAATTTCATCGGACGGCAACGTGGGCCACTCACAAGTTATGTCGTTGCCAGCGAGGATGTGGAACAGTGCCGCTTTGGCGAAGCTTGTAACCGCAGCACTGCAAAATAAGTTCAGCCATTGTTATATCACGACATCGAGGTCAGGTGTCAGAGGTCGGCTTACACTACTCCTATGCCTGCGCACACCAAGGCCCCGATCCAATAACCCTGCCTCATAGTTCTCTGTTGAACAACGTATAAACCCAAGACCGCGAGCACGAGATTCGCAGTACCGGAGACCGCTGGTAGAAGTTCTGTTAACAACAAGGGCCTTTCAGGCGTCGAGCGAATCGTATACTCACAAACGTTCATGATTGGTAGACCGACTCGCACTGGGGTAGGAAAGCACGTCCCTGGTATCGCCGGCTCATAATTCTTTCGGAGTGGTGCGCACTGCAGCCACAGCAGCGTGCCAGCTACCCCCGAGACCACGTTCACGGTGACGAGGGTCAACCAGACCAGGAAGCGCGGCGAGCCGTCCGTGACCTTGAGCAGTGTTACGGCAAAGCCCGTCTTGGACGAAGCAGTGCTGACGATGGCAAAGGTTGAGGCGATCTCAAGATCCAGGCTGAATGAACGAATCGTCGGGCCGTCAAGCTCTGACATGTGTTTGCCGGCCCCGTCTCTGAGCGTGAGCGTGGACGCGATACCCAGAGCGAGCAGCACTAGCTGGAGTTCCGGGTGTTAGCCCTCGATAGGCTCTTGAACTTTGTCCGTCGGCACTTACCCAAGATGCAATCGCAATGTAGTCATCCCACCAGAGGGCGAGACGCCGCCGAAGTCTGCTGTAGATTCGCAGTCCGACGACAGCGCCTACCACCATCACCAGGGTCCAGTTCAGCACGTCAAGTTTGGACTCTATGAATGGGTCCTCTGGCCTCTGCGTGAGCAGGTTGGCGATGTCAGATGCCGGGTTTGTCGTCGCGCCTTGCGGCACTGGAATGTATGGCCCCTTTGTGGTGTTCATTGTGGCTGCGTAGTTGGTATAGCTCGGGTTGTCTTTGCTTGCGAAGACAGGGAATTCGAGTTTACCAGGCAAGAAGAACAGAATTTATGCAGTGATGTGATTTCATATAATCACTTTTGCTCCATTTTGCCGTTTTCCCTCGTTAGCATCAAAGCATATGTCCCATTGTCTCACCTCTGATGCTCCCAGACTGTTCTAAGTTCTTGGACCCACTGTCAAGCGAATAATACATCAACGTTGGAATGAGCGTACACTTCACCCTTGAAATCCGGCTACGTGGTAGCTGGAGGTCTCTAATATGGGATGGTGTGCCTTACGGGGTTGGATGGGCGGCCATGGTCGACTATGGACAGTGTCTGAGGCTATATTGAGTTTAGCTGTGCTCGAGTTGATACCTAGGGTAAAGTATATCCTGAGACACGCCTTGACGTGACTGTACGACTAAGGAATAAGCATACTCTTGAGTTCTACTCATACCCGACGCACGTGCGAGGCTACAGTGCAAGCTCTGATGAGTAGGAACAATGTGATTGGAGCTCACTACATGATGTCAATGTTTCGAATACCAGTAATGGTCGGATGACAACCAGTGCCACCGTACAGCTTGATCACAGCCACGACACAACGGCCCATATGTTACAGGGGTCTTGACTCTCGGGATCTCTGCCTTGGCCTCGGGGCCGACGACCAATGCAAGTCATCGGAGATCAGCCAGTCGGCAGCCAAACCTTCGGGCTGGGAAACATCGTGCCAGGATCCAATCGCCCTGCTGTGATGGCACCTATCGCACTGCCGTTCTGGGCGCTGGTGTTTACAACACCCAGGCCCGCCTTCAGCTGGATCTTGTTCTGTTGGGAAACGCTACCACGGACGCCACTGAGGATTTTCTCTCGCAAACAAGGACCCGTTCTTCCCAGCTACAGGTGCCAGGGAATCGATCTCGGGCCGCAATCAGAAACGCAGTCCCTGGATTGTTTCCGTGGCCCCGGGTCCGAAGATGATCTACCGGGTAGGCGGGCCAACATTTGTCACAACGCAACCCAAACATTGCTGTCGAGCTTGACTTTTTGTGCAGTGAGCATCTGGCCCAACGACCTCACAACAAACCTAAGTACTTCCATTTTGCAGTTGATGGACCCCGGAAGCTCGAGGGCTGCACCACGAGTCGCGACCGTTCTTGACTTCACCGCTTGAAACGTCCGATGTGCGCCTCCAAAAGTGATAAGATAATCATGATTGGGGGGGAGGGGGGGGGCAGGGGAGGTGTCTTTTAACGCTTGGACGGCGACACCTCGACAGAGGTTGCATCTGCTAAATGTACAGTCTCTCCTTTTGAAGTCTCAGTCGACACGAACCGACAAGATTCTGTGGACAGTTCCGCCAGTGACCCTTCTGACTGCCGAACCTCACTTGCAACTTGCTGGTATACTCAGCCGGGGCCGAGTTTGTATGGTGCTGCATAAACTTGAGAGGCTCAGAACCCGGCGCAGCCAGTTCGAGCGCTAAGACTACTACCGCATCCGTTTTCTATCAGCCAGCCCCACGCTGCTGAGTTTGGAGGGTTCTAGTTTGATCGTCCGGCCCGCGGGTCACGCTGAGCCGTCGGGTACCCTGTACAAAATCTCGCCGTTCGGTATCACGATGAAGTTGTCTTCCTCGGCGGCCCACTGCTTCCACGTCTCGCTGATGTTTTCCAGATCTGTCTGTGATCCGAGACCACGCGCGAGGGACTCCTTCGCAAAGCTCGAGTGCAGCGCGCGCCCGGTCCAGCTCTCCCCAAACTTCTCCGCCGCCTCGCCCGTGTAGAACCAGGAGCTCCAGCTTGTGATGAGCCGATCTCGTTGGAAACCAGCTCTGATTGCCCACTTTTATGCCACTGCGGATCAGTCTTGGCTCTATGCGGGGGACGGGGAAGAGGGCCGACATGGCTTGCTTACATGGCGCAGATAACGTCCGGCGTCCGGCTCCCCACCGCACGCCCTCGCGACCTGGCGATACGTCGAGAGCCAGTGGTCCATCCCCGCAGGCTCGGGGAACCACGAGAAGCTCTTGTAGTCCGCCTCGCGGGCCGCCACGACGCCGCCGGGCCTGGCCACGCGCCGCATCTCCTTGAGGATGCCGACGGGGTCCTTGACGTGCTGCAGGACCTGGTGGCAAAAGACCACGTCAAACGTGCCGTCGCCGTACGGGAGCGCGTTGGCGTCGACGGCCTCAAAGACCAGGTTGGTGACGCCGCGAGCCTGCGCATGGGACCGGGCGTTCACCAGGACGTCCTCGACGGCGTCCACGCCGGTCACTTTGCCCTGTGGCACGAGCTGGGCCAGGTCGGTTGTGATGGTGCCCGGGCCGCATCCGATATCCAAGATTGTAAAATGCGGCTGGATGTGAGGAAGGAGGAAGGCCGCGCTATCCTGTGCGGTGCGGCGGGCGTGGCTGTTGATCACGCTGGAGTGGTGGCCATGCGCGTATGTAGCCTGTTCTCGCGGGGCAGCCATGGTGATCAATTGGCGAATGTGAATACCTAGGTATGTAGTAGGCTCACAACGCCTAAAAATTGCGCACTTCGGTGTGAAAATTGATTGTTTTCAGTATTGTAGTTTGACCGTCGAAGAGAAGTATTCTACGAATTTCCCCCCGTTGAAAAGTGTTTACCATCGTATCACAATCGTAGCACCGCTTTGAAATGACGATCGCCGATATCGGCTCCTAGAGAGCTGAGGCAGTCCCATGCTGAACGAGGCTGAATAGGCGCAGAAGGATGACGTGCTGAGAAAAGCAGCGATGTTCGCCCAACGTTAGAGGATGCCATAGGTGCTCACGTATGCCGTGTTATGGGGTTGACGGGAGGCCTGGAGCAAGACATGCAAGCTACTGAGCTTTTGGAACTTCGTACATGGTAACATGGGCCCGTAATGAGATCTGTGACCTAACGGTTAGTTTGCACAACATGTAACGCTCTAATCTTTTCGCTCGGAAGGTCAACACTGACGTCTGCTTGAAACTTGTTTCCTTTTCGAAGGTCAGGGCGGTCAGTGTATCCGTCGGAAGTAACTAGGCATACGGGATATGAAGACGAGGCGCGGCCGAGGCGCGGGGCCGGGAGCGCTGCGTCGACCGACTTTGATGCCCTTGACAGAAGACTCATATACCGATAACGCCAGTAGTGGACCTGGCCCGTCGTTCCTGGCTGGTCCTGGCGTATGGTGCGCGACTGCTGGAGCCCGCGGACTTGAATCATGGTCCTCTGTATTTTCATGACCTTGACTCGAGCCATGCGGGCAATGCATCTGGGGAGATCTGACCGTGGTGTTCGGGCAGCTGGAGGACTTCAATGGACTCGTCATGCCAACAATATCTGAGGTCCTCACCGGACAGACAATAGAAGCGTAGTATATAGGGAAACATCAAGGCCCAGCTGTGACAGAACATGACTGATCGGCAAAAGCAGTACCTAACCGAGCCCGTGCCTACTTCAGAGGCTCGCTCGGTCATCTACGACTGCCCCGTGGTTAGACGAAGTCCGTGCTAAGACGTTGGGGCTTGGCGCTGGAGCTTTCAGGATCCACCTCGATGTAGAACAACTCTCTATCAGGAACGCAGATAGCAGGCCACCTAGAGTTGCCACTTGAACATGGACTTTCGAGTGAACTCTTCGACCCTGGGTCGGCGTTCCAAGGAGGCCCGAGGCTCTATTCCAAAGCATGCCTCGAAAAGAACTGCACCAGATGCTGCCCCGTGAAATTGAAGACCGCCTTGTGATTTGGCTTGCCGGAGTCATCCAGCCCTTCCGTCGTCGGCCATGAATGCCCCAGGCCCTCCACGCTCAACGCCCTAACCTCAGCACTCCCATCCCCCCGCCCACAGTCCCAGACCTCCTCCACGACACCCGGGTGCACCTCCCTCGCGGCGTCCGGGTCGGCGTCCTCCCCAGCACCGTTCCGCCGCGCCCACTGCCTCCGCCAGACACGCACGTCCGGGAGCGCGCCCCAGCCGCGCCCGCGCCCCCGGCCGTAAAAGGGCGTCGTCGAGTCCTCGCGCCCGTGGACGTGCAGCATCGGCGCGGGCCGCGAGGGCGCACAGCCGCGGAACGCATAGGTCCCCGCGTACAGCGCGGGGCTGACGGCGGCGAACGCGGCGAAGAGCCGAGGGGCGTCCGGGCGGCACGCCAGGAGGGCCGCGAAGCCGCCGCCGTTGGACTTGCCGCAGGCGTAGACGCGGGCCGCGTCGATGGTGTAGGCGGCGGCGCGGACCGCCGCGAGCACGTCGTGGACGTACTGGATGTCGTCGGCGCCCGGGTTCGCGTAGGGCGCGCCCTGCCACGCGGGGCCCATGCGCGCCCTGTCGTTCTCGACGCCCTGGGCGTAGATTGTCAGGAAGGGCCTGCCGGCGATGCGGAGGGAGGGGTCGGAGAGCTGGCTGAGGCGTTCTTGTCGTGCGCTGTCGCCTCGAGCTGCGGTGCGGGTTCAGCACACTGGCGGCCACTAGACGAGTTCAACTGCACACGTGCAGGAAGAGGCAGACTTGCCTCCGTGGAAGGTCAACACCAGGGGATGAGGCTCGCCGTGCTCATAGGCGTCGGGCACGTTCAGAAGAAACGTACGTCCGTCGTCTAGAACGAACGAAATGCTCCCAGATTGAGGGCTGGTGTTGACGGGGCCATCGTTGATAGCAATCTGTGACGCCATAATGAGACCGGTCGTAAACAGCGAGGAGAAGAAGCGTCCTGCGATCAGCATATTGACAAGGGCAGTCAAGCATCACCGTGGTCCGCCGCACGTCAAGTCCATTCAGCAAACCCGAGTTTGCTCGTAGAACAGATCGCTCACACAGCTGATTGATATGATGTGGAGGTTGGTGGATGAGTGAGAAGTCCTTGTTTGGAGTGCAACGTCCAAGTGCCGGGAGCTTAACATGCGTCGCGGTCCCGGGTGCAACGGTGATCGGCGTCACATGCGCGGTCCGGTCCCGGGAAGAATCACTTCTATAGTAATGACCTAAAGGCATCCTGGCTGCACACTCAGCCTTTTGAGCGGGCGAGATGGAGAAGACCAAAACACAACAGGATATTGAGCCATGATGCAGTCGTGGAATATCAGATTCGACCAACGAGACTTGCTAGCCACCTGGTCACGCACCACGCATAGGATTAGGGAAAAGGAATGGTGTGCCCCTTGCTTGAACGCAAAACTTTCATCCTCCCATTTCGGGTTGTCTATGAGATAGCACGATGTACCTCGTCAACCATTTTCTTCCAAGTCTATCAGAACTGACCGGGTCCCTTTCCAAAATACCCCCCATCCGGTACGCTCAACCACGGCACTGAATTCGCATCATCCGTATTGCTGCCCACGTTGTTGCCCCACCAGTTCAGAGTGGTGCCTGTATAACTCAGTGCGAAGAAAATCAACACCGTCGCCAGTGCCGTGCCCGTATCCATCGCCGCCTGCAGTAAGTAGTTGTACCTCTTCCACCACTGGAAGGCCCTCTTCCGGATGTGCCAGTTGAACACAAACCCGACGATGAACCACAGGCTGTACTGCGTCGTGTTGGCCGGCGGGATGTTGCCCGCGGCGTTGAAGAAGATGGGCACGTTGATGAAGCGGACCCAGGTGTTTGGGTAGCGGCGGTACAGCAGGTACACGAGCACCGTGCACACGGGCCCGATGAAAAAGAAGTACGGGAGGGCCGAGTAGGTCTGCCCGGACTGGAACATGCGCTGCGGGCCGATGGTGCCCCAGATGAGCGAGGCGTTGTAGTAGACCTTGGCGCTCGCGCAGGTGAAGCGCTGGGTGTTGTCCGGGTCGCAGAGGTTGGGGATGTTGCCGATCATCCAGCGGAGCACTGTAGAAGAGGAGAACCTCGTCAGCTTGGCATGGCATTGGGGTGGGTCACGGATGGTGAGACTGACCGCCTGTCTGGATCGCTGTGGCGAGGATGGACGAGTAGATCTGACCGACGAAGAGCACACGCGGCGGGATCTTCATGTACTGTCCCATCTTCAGATCCTGTGCGAAATCCATGCCGTGTTTAACCGAGTTGTAGCCGTAGCACTTTACCATCATGTTTGCGATGGGCTTTCCCGGCCAGGCATACCCGGCAATCAATTCGGTGATGATGTTGAGGAACCTGTAAAATGTGCGTCCCGGGTTAGCATGCCTGTATGCGATGAAACGGGTACAACATGGGACTTACACTCTTTGGTTTGTCGTTCCCTCCAGAATTCCCTCGGGTACGATCATCACCACGCCCAACCCAAAACACACCACAATGAAGCCCCAGACCGGCAGCCCAGTGTCCCAATATCTCACAGTCATGATACCGAGCCCGACCACGATGGCAGTCAGAAGACCGTACCACCAATCCGGTACTTCTTTGTACTCTCTCATCAGCCGCCTGTGAATATCCTCACCACCATGCCGCGAGTTCTTGAACTTGGCCCATATCTCGCTGCCGTTATACAGATATGTATGAACGAGAATGGCCGTGACAGCCGCAAAGGACAGGCCGTACGTGAGCGAGTACGACATGGAGATGTACATGGGCGAGTAGGCCTCGTATTTGCTCAGGACGAAGTTGAGGTTCTCGTCGACGACCCTGGAGACGTTGTACGACGAGCCCGTGTTGTCAAAGGTGCTCGACGACAGCAGCGGGAGGTAGGCGCTGTACCAGACGTTGGAGTAGTACAGGATCGGCGACAGGAACAGGTAGAAGAGCACGACCACGGCGAAGGCGTTGCAGGTGATGTAGAAGGGCGTCGTCAGCGGGTACCCGGCGTAGTTGATCTGCGTCCAGTCGAGGCTGAGGGGCAGCAGGCCCAGGCCCGAGCTCATGCCGAAGATGGTGTTGACCTTTTGGTTGTGCGGGGCGATCCACGTCACAAAGGCGAAGGTCGACAGGCTCGTCCAGATGTAGTCGGGGAACCAGAACAGCACGAAGGCGAAGAGCGTCATGACGCCGAAGAACCGGTACCGCGTCATGGTCCAGCCGTTGGCGGGGGTCCTGTCCTGCGGCTCGTGCAGCGCGCGGAAGAGCACCGTGGAGGACAGCGAGGTCGGCCAGACGAGCGCGGCCGGGTACACGAGCCAGCGGCGCGCGAGGCCCGCGAGGCCGAAGCCGATCATCTGCGTGGTGAGCAGGAAGAGGAACGAGAAGCCCGCGCCGTAGTCCGAGTCCCAGTACACGGGGCTGACGATGGCCGTGAGCGCCCACGAGGCGTATGCCGCGCTGCCCGAGATGTTGACGCAGATGACGATGAGCGCGTGCTCCTTGATGCTGAAGCGGCCCGGGTTGACGTCGAAGAAAATTCCCCTGCCGAGGGACACGCGGCAGCGGGGGAGGCGCTCCCAGGCGCGACCGAGAGGGTAGACGAGAAGCTGGGCTACGACGTAGCCTATAGAGAGGTCTGGATAGCGGAGAGAAAAGAACTGGTTGGCGCCGGAGAAGACAATGACGAAGAGCGATGTGAGGAACCAGGCTCGAAAGGCTGCAGGAGACTCGGTCAGGACTGGGTACGGCCAAAGGGGCACGGTGATGATCTAACTGCTGCATGGGATACTTGGATCATCTGTGTTGGGCACACAAGCGGCAACTTCTGGGACTAATTGGCTGTCAGCAACACATGATGGTATGAGGTTTCGATAATAGCGACGACTCACATGGCGACTGGTCACCGTCGACGTTCCATTTGAAGGCCTCAGCAGGTGTGAGCTCCGCAGCCTCCGCCCGGTCGACTACCACCCTTTTGCTCTCACCATCCTGGTTGTCTTCTAGATCCACCGACTTTTCGTCCACGATGCCATCCTCCTTCTTGGTGTCGTTCGGAATGCGAGCTCCATCGTAGGACACGGGCTCGGAGGCAGCCGCGTGGATCTCGACGCCCATAATGAGGCTCAGCGCCGGCCGCAGAGGCAGAGAGGAGCAATGAACGACTGATGGGAGGGGGGAAATGCTGCTGAGACGTCGTGTACAAGAATATACCAAACGGCAGCGATACGCTAGCTGAGGGAAGGGCAGGAAGCGTATTTCCAGGGAGCATTCACAAGCCAGAAGGCCGCTCCTCCGATATCCTGATCACGGCGCACAATGATCTTTTATAGGCTACCATGGATGTGACTGCTACCGGCCGCGTAGCCGCCACGGGCGACAGGGCTATTGAGGATAGCAGCGCATGACGATCAACTACCGCCCATTTACACAACGTTTATCACGGCGGAGATAACTGGGCGGACAAGCATCCGGGGCCAGACCCGTGCTGTAGGATCGAATGGTTTAGTGTGTCTGGATCCACAAGACGTCGACTCTTTCGTCCTCTCGACCGGGCGTGCTCATCGCCGTGGCCCAATATCATGGCCGCGCACGCCCCTGGCTGCGAGTGGTATGCGCGTCGTTGGAGGAGTTCATGCCGTGATAAGCACGCATGTAACTGCGGAGGTGGGTCGACGGGCACAACCCATGGGAGATCCACAGCCCGGCAGCCGGTCCGAGGTGAGGAGTCTGATATTGGCGTGCATCAGTTTCCCCTCGAACCAAAATTACACAAGCAAAGGTGAAAATGCTGTTATCGTCGAAACTATTCGACGCGAATGATCACATCGAGAGAGGCCAAACGTAACAGAAAGAGCATGACGTCGGGAATACCCGCAATGGCGCAAGCCGGGAGGCAAGGATGCCCTCAGGCCAGCCGGATCAGAGGCCGAGGTTCAACACGAGAGCCGTCGGGCAACAAAGCTGGATTGCAGAATGCATCAGCCGCGCGCAAGAACACAAAGCATCGACTGGGAGACCTTGAGCGGAGAGAGTGGTGCCACTAAAGATGGATCAGTGGCCTGTCCAAATGCAGTAGTATCCTGTTGCTGTATTCATTCGAGTTGGGACTCCTGTGTTGGAATAGAAAGATGGGCAAAGCAAACTGTCCCTCAGGCCTTCGTTCACGCCCGACTCCGCGTACATATGAAAGAAAAGGTCGTGTTGAGAGAGTCACATGATAGCATCAAAGCTTCGAAATCATGACTCGTATGCCAGCATGTCCGATTATCGAGATGACAGCGACGTTGATAGAGGCCGCCGATTGTCGCGTTGACATCAACCCTCAGATGACTCCAGCCCGCGCCGCCTCACCACCACCTTCAGCAACCACCTCTTCCATTCTCCTCTTGCCCTTGCCAATTCCTCCCTCACCCACACCCATCCGTCGTGCAACATATCTCTGAGCTACGACGCCAATGGCCAGGTTGAGCGCCTCCTCTACCCACTCGGCAACCCACTCGCGCGGGTCGACGCCGCCACTCTCGACGATATCGCGAATCTCATCAGGCACGTTCTCGACGTCCGGTACGGCGCCATCATTGCTACTGCCTGGCGTCAGGGGGGTCGTCGCATCCAACCAGCGGATCCACTTGGCGGGCAGACTTTGACTCAGCGCACTATAGTGAATGTCGTGGACCGGGTCGGAGATATAAATCGCAAAGCAGACGACCTCGTCGCTGTTCTCTTCCTCAAGCACGGCTGAGGCATCCTTGTCCTTCTCGGTGGACGTGCCACCCTGAAACAGAGCCTTGTCCTCGTCGGTGAGAATGGCCTGCACAGCCAGGAAAATGTCTGAGCTGCGCACAGGGTTGGCCTCGCTGACAGGCTCGATGGCACGTTGGCGTGCACCCTCGAGGCCACCAGACGATGAGAAGAATTCGGTGCTGTATGACTCGGCGCTGGCACGGCACAGCTTGGTGCCCTCGGTAATGCCTTTGATCAAGCCCAGATCGCGAGGTGAACCGACATCGCGCCACCAGGGACCATCTCGCCAGCCGGCTGTGCTGTGGCCACCGGAGAAGAAGCCGCTCTTCTCATGAGAGGGTGACTTGATGCTGCTCTCGTGCCCGCGTTGAACGACCATCAGATCGCCTCCTTCCACTTGGGCCATGACCCGATTGAATGTTCCGTAAATCAGGGGGTCGAGGGATGGATAACCGACGAGGTCGTGCGTGATGTGGATCAGTAACCGCTCATGTTGGGAGATCGGTGGTGCAAGTGTGTTCATGATGTTGGTCAGGGTGGGCAGTGCTCTTGTCGCAAGACCGTCACCTGCATAGTATACAAGTCAGCCATGCATACCTGAGCGTCCCAAGACCCTCCTCAATACAGTCGTAAGGCCGGCACCATCATAACCAGCGCTGGTATGAGAGAGAAAGAGGCCACCAAGGTATTGTGTGACTTACCCAACCCTCTAAGAGCCCCGACGTTACCTCGCATCTGGTCTGCCCACTTCTTGGCGTCCTCATTCGCCTGGATCTCCTTGACCGCAGCCTCGGCCTGCTTCATAGCAGCTGTGGCGGTCGACAAGATGCCCCCCCACCAGCCACCACCGGCTGCTGAAGCAGCAGCAGCCTGCTGTGCCTGCTCCACGGTTCCCTTCGTCTTCTCCGACTCCTGCAGGTCCGACGACGTCGCGCTGGGCGTAAAGCTCGCATGCAGGGATCGATTGCTCTCGGCGGACTTTCGAGAAGGATTCGACTGTTCGAGAGAGGATCGCGCAGCGGCCCCCTCTGTGCCGGGCGTGGCTGATCGCTTGGTGGGCTTGGTGGGCTCCCTTACGCGCGGGGTGTGAGGGCGGGAGGGGGCCTTGTCGCCCAGCTCGTTTTCGAGCTCGGCGAGGATATCATCGCCGGCTTTAGGTTTGGCGGAGACGGGGGTCTTTCCGCTGGACTGAGGGGTCTTCTTGGTGTCGATGCCCTCGAAGAGCTCGTCGAGCTCGTTGTCGGCTGAGGCCTTGGGACCTCGCTTGCTGGCCATCGTCGGAAGAGAAGGGCGGGGTTACAACGGTTCAGGGGTGGCTTGTTTCTTGGTGGCAGCCCAGGTGGACGTAAAGGCCACAATTTCCAAGAAGAAAACCACAGTTGTGGGCGGTGCGAGAGGCCTTCCTGAGGGCAGCAGAGCTCGTCAAGAGAGTGCAGTGCAGTGTTCGTTGCTTGTCGTCGCGGGTTTCCAACAAGTGTTGCAAGGAGAACAGCTCCTCGGGTCCTTCGTAGGCCGTAACGAGATGCACGTCAACAGCTGCTGGAGCAGAATGGGCCTAGGGTGAATGAGGACTAGCGTGAGGCTACGCACCAAAAGCGTGAAATATGATTGGGTCAAGCCGTTTCCCAAAGCGGAAGAAAGTACCCTGGTACCTCTCTGAATGCCAGGTCGACCTGATGGAGTTGTGGAGTGATGCTTGGGGATGGCCCGAGCGTTCTCTGGGCGTTGTTGCGGCGGTCATTGGCGCAGGATTTGCGCCGGCCACAGCGGACGAAGCGAAGCGTCCATGTCATCCACATGCACATGGGCCAGGCCATGTCAGGATCCTCAGAGTCCTAAAAGAAAGCGACCACAGGCTTAACACACCCTCTGTTTCGCATTCTGATATTGCATCCATCCGCCTTTTTCGGCCCCTCGAAGAATACAAGAACCACCTCTTACTTATATGGAGATTCCGATGATCGCATTGTTTGAATTATTGAGGTACGTGTTGATGGTGCTTGATGGGGCCATCGTGGTGCAGTAAGGGGGGTGGTGGCCAAGCCAAGAAATGGGAGCACTGGCAGCGTGGACGGGGACATACGCAAAGCACACACACACACACACACACCACCACACACGCACACATACACGTTGCAGCATGTCATCTCACCTCACCTCACCTCACCCGCTGCGCTTCTCTCACGCCCATTCCCACATGAACTATTAATCTCACGCGCAAATTCTGTCCTTTGCCTCAATGTATACCCGCATACTCCCTTGAGCTCTATACACCCTCTCTCTCACCGCGCGTGATATATCTCGCCGCAATGATATCTGCTGCCGCGCTCTGCTAACACCGGCCCAGTTTACTTGCGGTGATTTCCGGGCGCCGCCCCTTATTCTTCCTTTGAAGGAGGGCCACCTCTCATTGGCTGCATCATGGATTTTCAGCACCAGGACCAGCAGCAGTCTGCATCTGCATCTGCATCTGCATCTGGATCATCGCCGCAGCAGCAACAACAGCAGCCTCAGCTGCCCACCCTGAGCCGCGGCGGCAAGAAGATAGGACGCCCGCGAGGTTCCTCACGTGCTGGGCGACCCTCTTCCTCCTCGGGAAATCACCATCCGCATGATGGCTCGCCTGGCTCCAGCTCCCTGACCAACGTCTTTAACTTTGAGGTTGAGTCCCCTGCAAGCATTCATGCCCGTACTCCGGCCACCCGGGGCCGCGGCAGAAATACGCCTTCTCACCCGCGCTCTCACAAACACACCTCCTCTTCGCCTGGGTCGACGGATTTCTCGTCCTCTGCAACCCCCAACATGGACGCAGCTTCTCGTTCCGAGAGGGCGACCAAGCCGGGTCTGGGCCACTCATTCACCTTTGCTACTCCGCAGCCACAGCCCCGGCACACCGGCCGGAAAAGAGCTCGTACTCTAGAATATCCAACAGAATCGAATGCTGCCGACGATGATGCCAAGGTCAAGGGGGGCCACTCTCTGCGCAAGCGTGCGCGAATCGACTATGCCCAGATGAATGATGACGACGCCGACAAAGTACCCCCTCCTCCCACCGAGGACCCCCTGGAGATCACCGTCTCCGGGGCACGTGCTGCTCGCAAACGACGCCCCGTCTTTGACACGGGCTTCGAGCAGCCAGAGGACCTGCAGTCCCAGTCGTCTGCGGTGCCACCGAGGAGAAAGGGTCGCGGTGACAAGCAGAGGACGGCCTCGCCTATACCTCAGCGCCGCCCGTACACCAAGAGGAAGAGCACCGCTTCTGCTGCGCCCGTAGAGAAGTCGTCGCCTCAGCAGCAGCCTTCTGACACCGAGCTCAAGGATACCATCGAGGTTGGCGTCACCACCCGTTTCAACCCGTCGCCTTCGAACGGCCAGCCGTCAGAGACCGCTAGCAATGACTCTGGACAGTCGCCTTCGCGCAAGAGAAACCCCGAGCCGCCAATCGTATCGCAAGATCGAGTTGCTTCGCCAGTGGAGATACTCCCAGAGACGGACACCGCGGCTGATTCCAGAAAGGTCGAAACCTCTCAGGAGGAAGAAAAAGTCCATGAAAATTCAGCTTCGGATCACGTGATTACTCAATCCCCGGCCATTGTTGATATTTCGAATTTGAAGAACAATGCGGATGCGGACGAAAAGAAGGTTGAGGAACAATCTGGTCGACCCTCTGGTCTCGATTCGAGCACAATTGAGGGCCATTCAGAACCAACGACTCCCATTGTGCCAGCAGCCACAGACGAGTTAAAACAGTCGACTGACGTTGCACAAAAGCCAGAACCTCGAACCTTTGACAGCACCCCAACCAAACTTTCGCAAGACCAATCAATTGATAAGTTGCAAGCTGACGACTCAGAAAAAGGGCCTCCAGCTTCTCAATCCTCTGAATTGGCAAAAGACTCTCAACAAGTACTTCGGCCAAGTCCACAAGGCTCTGTTGACTCTGACGCAACGGAAATCATTTCTCCTAAGGAGATGATCTTGAACAGACCGACTGCGACTTCTACGAAAACAGAGCAACCATCGAAAACAGAGCCACCAAGTGGTCCACAAAGCAAAGTCACACTGACCAGAAGATCCAAACAAGCAACCACTGAACCCTCAAAGCAAGACGAAATGGACGGAGCTCAGGACTCACAGAAGCCTTCTCTCCGCCCTCGGGTATGTTTTCACGTAGACTCTTTTCAAACTGTCCGAACTTTACGAGCTGACATTCTGTGACCTCTTCAGCGACGATTGAATCGCATTGCTGAAGACGCGGCTGCGCCTCACGAGGAACCTCAGGCACCCAAGGAGCCGCCCTCCGCCAGCAAGAAACCTGATGGCAGGCTCAAGGCAAACCGCTCAGCTCACTCTCAGGAAGTACCCCCACCAACGAGCCCTGAAACTCCTAAGAAGAGAGGGCCCGGTCGACCTCCCAAGATTCGACAGAGCATAGAGCAAGAGCCTTCAAAGCCCAAGGAACGCCGTGCCAGTAAGACTGCCACCCGCATTGAGCAGCCTCGCCCCATCAGATCACACCCTCCACGCGACTTCTCCTTCCTCGTCCCCTATCAAGACGCGCAGGAAGCATACCCCGAAGTCAATCAGAATTCGGGTGTGGCCACACCACTCGAGACGCCTGCGCTCCCTGCCTCTGACGCCGTCGATGAGCAAGCCGAAGGCCTTGGATCCAAGGAGCCAGACAGCCAGGGCCTTCAACCAGGCCTTGACGCGGACATCGCTTCCAACGCCCCGACGCCAGCGGCGATCTCCGAGATGCCAACTCCTGTCCCCGAGTCCGCACCCCCTAGCAGAGCAGGTTCTCCAGAGCCAGTCATCGAATCGATGCGCAAGCCCAAGCCACGCAAGCAGTACACCTTCCCTCGTATCAGATCTCCTACCGAGTTTGCCAACATCCTCGAGGACGCCAAGAACATGTCAGACGAGGATCTCTACAACATCCTTGCTCAGTCGACCAACGCTTTGTTGGCCTGGCAGGATGAGTGGAAGGAGCAGAGGCTCATCACCGAAGATGAAGACAACGCTGTCCGCCGACGTGCGCACGATGCTGCCTTGTTCGCGCGCGAGGCAAGAGATTTGGCCAAGACCAACGGCTCTGTCACCGTGGAGAAGCGAGACTTCGAGGTCAAGGGTCTCCGTGCAGAGAAGCCCAACGACAAGAAGCACGAACGCCCATCTCTGAACCCAGAAGCCTATCAAAGGTATCAAGATCAGATCGCAGCCCAGGCGTGGGGCTTCGAGTGGGATTCACGCGCCAGCATGGTCGGCAAGCAGGATCCCATCGCGCAGAGAGATGGCCTGCAGAACACCCGCCTTCGCAACAGGCCCAAGCTCAGCCAGCGTGCCGCGGAGGCGGCAGGCGACGAGCCTGTCGGCATCGTTCCTGGAAAGCGTACGCGTAGGCCGCGCCTGCTGTCCGACGGTAGCAACGAAGTCAGCAGAGCCCCAACGCCGCTGGAGGTACCTGTGGCCACCCGAAGGAAGCGTCGCAGAAGGAACGCAGACGGAGAGCTCGAGAGCGACCACGAGGGAAGTGCCCAGCAGCAGGCCCCACAGCCCGAGCCCGCTGCTGCTCAAGAGCCGCCTCTCAAGAAGAAGCGCGGGCCGAAGTCCAAAGCTGTCAAGGAGGCCGAGGCCCGCGCGGCGGCCGAGAAGGCGGCAGCGGAAGAGAAAGCTGCTCAGGAGAAGGCCGCCGAGGAGGCCGCGGCGGCGATTGCTGCTGCACTTTCCCAGCCTGCTGAGTCTGGACAGAACACGGATATACCAGCGACTCGCAAGCGGCGTCGTGGTGCTGCCGCTGGAACCGCCCCTGAGATTGCGCTCTACGATATTCCTGCCGCGTCCATCGAAGATGGTCAGGGCTCTACCGGAGCTGGGCACGAAGAGGGACCTGCTCCTAAAAGGCGGCGTGGTCGGAAGCCCAAGGCCGAGATACCCCCAGAGACGTTCTATGGATCGGCCACCAATGCTGCTCCCGCTCACAACCACAATGCCACACCTCTGGAGGAGGGACGGCCATCAACCTCCTCATCCACTAGCTCTGTGAAGACGGTCGGTAGCAGCTACTCGTTCAGACACAGGACTAGGAAGAACTACTCCGAGTTGGCCGATCCCATCAACCAGGTGCTCGGCGAGCCTCGGCCCAGGAGAGGACGAAGGCCCAAGAACCGCCAGGAGGACCCAGAGCCCACGTCGTATCCATCTAACCTGGCACCAGCTTACTACAGCGGCGGTTCTCAGTACCCGTCCCATTCGCACGGATACCATCCGTCTCAATCTGTTCTCGCGGCTCCCAACAACCCATTCATCAACGTGACGGGCGGCGGCCCTGGACCAGGACCCCTTCTTGCGCCGTCTCCCGTGCGACCAGGACATGTCGCCGCACCTCAGTCTGTCGGTGCCAACCCTTTCTCCGCCCCCAACAGCCTGCCCACTGAGCCGCCTCCGAATCATGGAAACCCGTCTCCCGCTCCCAAGAAGATTGTGAAAATCAAACTGAATACTAATAGAGGGAAGCAGAGTGCGACACCCCAGCCACCGCCGCCACCCCAAGCAGCCGGTCTGCCGCAGCAGGGCTTCCCCATGGCACCGCTGCAGCCGCCCTCCAACTTCCACGGACACACCGGATACGAGCCGAACCTCTTTGGCGGCCCACACCCCACGCCCCTGTCCTTCCCCGGCGCCGGACCCGGACAGGCCATGTTCCCCGTGAACGCCTCCCCAGGATCCATCTCGATGCCGTCCATGCTGCAGAACGCCCCGCCTCCCCCTCCCCTGGGCGGCACCGGCGGCAGCTACCCCTCCGGCCTCCACGACGGCTCGCTCCCACCCGACAGCCTCATCGGATCCGGCCGCGATACGCCCGTGCCATCCTCCAACGCGTCTGCCAACGGCGGCGTGGGTCCTGACGGGGACGAGCTCAGCGAGAAGGATTATGCGTCCATGACCAAGAGCGAGAAGATGAGCGCCAGCATGAAGGGTAGGGTTTAGACAGAGTCCATTTCTTAGCGTAATTCGCGTCGTCATCTTTAAGATTATTTCTTTGGTTTCGTGTTCAAAATCCACCTTGTGTCGAATAGTTGCTAACTTCTGTTTGTTGTCCTCTGCAGCTCGATGGGCAAATGGTTCGATGCGCCAGGCGGTCAACAAGCGCAAGGAGACGCTCGCGAGGAAGAAGCAGAAGGTCTCGGACGACAAGACCACCACGCCCACGCCGCAGCCCGAATCAGCCCCGCCGTCCGCGCACTCGCAGGACGTCACGACACCCCCGACTCTGCCGCCGGCCGGGATCCCCGCCCTTCCCGAGGCCATCGCTCCCATCCCATTGTCCTCGCAGCAGCACCACAACCACCACCACCACCATCACCACCACCAGCAGCAGCAGCAACAGCCGCAGCCGCACCAACAACAGCTTCCTCACGGATACGAAGGAATGCTGCACAACCCTTTCAGTCACCACGATGGGCCCTCCCAGTCTTCCCACGGCGGTGTCGTCCTGCCGCCTGCGCACACGATGACCGGTCCTGTGGCGCCGCAGCAGTTCATGGAGCAGTCGGAGTATCGACCGCAGCCGCCACCCAGGCCGAGAGAGCCGGTGGGGCAGAATCCCTTCCTCGACAACGGCTATGCCGACTTGCACCCGAGGTTGCCGTTTTCGAACGGCGAGTATGAGGACAGGAACGGACGCTTTGAGCATGGTGGATCTGGACACGGTTGGGGACAACACTGAATGCAGTGAGGGATCCGAAGGAGCGGATATCGGTTCGAGCCTCGTTGAGTCGGTGAATGGGTTGGACTATGCAAGTTTGACGATGGGGAATACATGAAGGAAAGCCCAGGTTTGCGGTCTCTCGTCCGAGAGAGGCAAGAACGCACACGTCTTGGGAGTTTTCACACGACTGAACCTGACTAAGGCTACCCCCTCCGTTCTGCCTCGGGTCCAGAGAGACAACACAGCAGATGAGATCTGCACAAAAGTCAAGGAGGGTGATGATTACGCCTCCCCCAGTTTCTGTCTTTTCAGTTTCAGCTACTTATACCATTGTACCATAAGAGGTGCATAGTGGACCACGCATAAGTCGAGCCCCGGTGATGCATTATCGTAGTTTGTTTCCCCTCCATGTTATTTCCGCATTCGCAACGGCCTCGGTTGCATCACGGACACGGGAGGGTTGCAAAGAAAATCTCGTTTTGGCTTGATACACGGATAGTCGACGATCGAGAAATTTGATTTTCCAGTGTTTCCCTGCAAGAATGGTAGTTGACGTGTGCACGTGGTGAATCGCCTGTGGTCCTCGTGAAGCTTGGGTGTGAACGTGTGAACCCCAAGCAACCTCCTTCTGAATTGAGACTGTATTTCAATGATCCCATATACAACTATTCCACTGACCATTCCTGATGGGAGCGTATAGATTCAATCTACTGGAAGTCTCTTTCTGGAGGCGGTGCCACAAAGGCTTGTCCTACAAAAAGCTCCTCTACAAAGATTAGGACCTCCCGGCATTCTCAATCTTCCCAACACTAGTTCTGAGGATATTTCTATCTTGGAGGAGGGGTCCAGGTCACTACACCACCAGATATTGTATTTTCGATATATACCGTTCCAAACGCCATTGGCCCATCGTGGTTATCTCCGAGGATCTAAGATCAGGCTCGCCGGCTCCTGCCGAATACATATGCCTCCACAAACACCAAATTGGGAACCCAACATGTCCAGCCTGTCCATGAAAGCGCAAGCTTGACCTCCATTCCCAAGATAATCATCAGCGGGAACTGCCATCTCAGCATGACCGCAGCATAAGTGAGAGCAAAGTTGTGCGTCATCCACTTCCTGTGGGCGCTGATATCGACAGTGTCCTTCCACATCGCCCTCCACCCCAGAGTGGCCGTGATGACCCAAGCGGATCCGAGTGCGAGGAAGCCGACAGCGCCGAACGTGTACAGGTCGGACTTCTTGACAATGTCCAGAGAGCCCACGCCGCTCGCCAGCACGGCAAGGGCGTAGACGCGGCCGATCCACGAGTGGGCCGAGAACCTGGTGGAAGAGCCAGACGACGACGGCGCGCGCCCCGTGCGCCGCAGGCTCTTGAGGAACTGGAAGGGCCCCAGCGTCATCGCGATGCCGCCGCCGCCGACGTGGGCCACGCCGAGGAGGTTGCCCAGGATCCTGGCCCGGATCGCGCCGTAGCCTTCCATCCCCGGTGGCTGCGTGGACATGAAGTAGAAGGTCCAGCCGGCGACGATGAAGGCTGCCACCGTCATGATCCACCACTTCCACGTCACGGCCGTCTTGGCGGCATCTCGTGCCATCGAGGTGGTGCGTGACTTGAGTTCGTCTTCGTTCGGGGCTTGGCTGGAAGTCGGCGAAGGGCCTGGCCGGCCGCCTCGTCGGTGCAGTCCGACCAGCTTAGCGGTGGAATTCATGATGCGGAGATAGAGTAGAGTAGAGAAAAGAATGTGGTTCGACTGGACGCTGTCTCATTGCAGATGCCTGCACCGGAACCATCTGCTGCCAGCTCATAAAACAAGCCTGTGCACCTACTTACTTTATAGGTATAAAAAAGAAATGATCGACCTGAAATTCGACGGGCACGGAAACCAGAACGAGGCCGAGGACGCGCTTTGGGCTTTGGGCCGTACATGCGCGTGGAGCGTCTGCCCAGATTCGAGTCAACCCGTCTTAGGCTGTCCCCACAGTGGGGGTGGAAACTGCAAATGGCTCTAAGCCCACTGGGACGAACCTTGAATCACCTGAGTGGGCGCATGCCGGGTATGCATAAGGGGAAGGGGGTACAATGTTTGAAGAAACCAGGAATTGTTCGATTGATTGTTCGGTATTGCAATGTGCTAGATGAAATACGTCTTCTTGCAGCCCGAGACATGAGCAATTTTCTGTGCTTGGCCACCTGGGCAGCCGGTCCAAGTATACGCCAATTTCAATTGGCAAGGAGGTAACCTGGGATTCATCCAAATCCTGCACTTTGGCCCGATTATGTTCATAGTGTTGCAAAAAGATATTCCGAACAGAGCTTTCTCAAAGCAAATAGTACAGCCTCCAGGGGCTAACTTCCCTCCCCCAGGCTCTCTGACTACACCACATGCAGTGTCCGAATTCTTCAAGTTGCGGCTGGCCCCGTAGGCATCTGGAGAGTCTGAAGTCACAGAATCTGATGTCCCACCGAGTAATTGCAGAGGTATATGGCAAGGTGGGAAAATCCATTTTCCGGGAGTAGGTAGTACAAGCATCAGCCGGCAAGATCTACTGATCAACAAATCAAGGAGGAAAACCAAGACAACGTGAGGTCCAGTAGTTGCAAGTGATACCATTTTATTTTCTTCCCTTTTTTTTTCGTCCCGGCGGTAACCCACAGCTAACCTTCATCATCACTCCGTTGTGTTCCACCAGCCATGATCATCCCATATGTGCCATAGAAGTCTGCCCGTGTGTAGGATCACTCCGATGACCATGCAGGCAAGAAACATGCATCACTGGCTCTTATCTCCTCCAGCGCCATGCTCACCAGACTCTGTGCCACCCTCATCGGTACTTACGTACCAGAACCTGAACTTGAACTTGAATGACGGTGTTGTTGTTTGTGATGTTCAAGCTATGAGAACCCTGGGTACTCTGATGGCTGGCTTCTGTCGTCGAGGCATTGCTGGAGATCGAAGCCCTGGCTGGGAAACGGTTGGTGGACTCCTGTCTCGAACGCAGTGTTAATATGGGTTTCTCGAGCAGTCTGTGGGACTGTGGTCAAATTATACGCACAACGAGGCCCTGGCTCTCTTGGTCTTGGGGAGCATCAGTAGTGCCATTTGGCATGGAGGCGTTGTTTTCGCTCATTGTGCAGTAGAGGACTGTCGTGCTGGGACAGGAGTTGGAGGCGTAGGCGAGGGAATGACATGCGTTTGCTGCGGGTGAGATGAGATTGGGATTCCACTGGATATTGAGATGACTGAAGATTCTCGAGTGGTAGTCTAATATCAATGGATTGGATGGACCGCAGGAGTAGGGCGCTCTGCTTGTACCTATAATACACGAGAAAAAGGAAGTCCAATCAGCCTCATTATCAAAGTAGTGTTTCATGATGTTCATGATGCAAGGCTGATGTCTCAAATGGGACAAAGGTAAAGAACATGTCATTCTTGGTCCAACTTCCAGATGCCTGTAGCCTGCTCGGGCCCAGGCAGTCCAGGGATGGTCAAGTACCTACCAAAGTAGGCACTTGCATCTGAAGACATTGGTTCTGCTGTATCGATGGATTTAATAAATAAATGAAAAATTGTGTTCTCAAAACTTTTTTAAACAAACCTTTTAACGAAGGTTTCTTTTCCTTTTCCTTCAAGTTTTAAGTATGTTACAATATGTTGTTGAACATAGGCAAGACATTAACCACAGTGACTCATTCAGGAGAACAGGATTATACCTACCTAGGTATGTAGGCAAGGGGGGTTTTGTGCTGGCATTGTTGTCTGTGCTTTGAAATGGTCCAAGTAAAAAAGCGCTGCATCTGTTGTTGCTCAAAGGCTACCTAGGTACTTAGGTATGTGCAGTATGAGCTCAGTGTACGGTAATGTCGCTGTTGCTATGAAGATCAATGGCCAGTATGACAACTGACAACCCTATCTTTGTCGAGACAATCTTGCTTTCATATAGTTCAACTGCTCTCTGGCCCCAATATTTGACTACGTTCAATTATATTTTACAATTGGGGCACCTGAAGTGCTGTCGTCGGCAATGAGGCAGCTGTATCCAAGGTCGGGTTAGGACCGGTAAGCGCTACTGCGAGAGCAAGGGGTGAGATCCTAATTTGGGCCCTTCCGGCCAGGTCAATACAAAGGCGCGCCCTAGTCTTGCATGTCAGAACCTTGCATATCATCCTCAACGGGCTTCCCCGAAACCATGGCTTTCTCTGAAAAAGCCATACGACAGGTGCTCATACCTTGCAGTACTGGATTCTGACACTTGGGATTGATACTCCTACCCCATCGCCTCTCGAAGCTATAAGAAAATGGACGACATTACAGTACTCGAGCCCGGCACAGCAAACGCCGGTGTCACGCTCTCTACAACCGGGCAACACCCTGCACAGCAACAAGCGACGGCCGGCGTGGTTGGAGAAGCGCGTCCGGACCAGCGCGACGTTGAGCCGCTGGATGTATCCGAAGGGTTCCATCAGCGGTCGACACTGCGTATATACACCATCTTTGCCGCGCTCTGTGTAAGTTGTTCCGTTGTGAAACTGAGCAATCTGCCGAGAAGGCACCGGTCAGCTAACGAAAACGTCAAGCTCGAATTGTTCATTGGGGCCCTCGACCAGACCATTGTCGCTACATCTGCACCTACCATTGCTGCTGAACTGCACAATGCCGTTGGCTATACCTGGATCGGTGGCGCCTACTTGCTGGCAAACGCGGCAGCGGGTCCAATCTGGGTCAGATGCAGCGATATCTGGGGCCGCAAGCCGGTCGTGCTGGTAGCTATTGCCATTTTTGCCGGTGCCAGCGTCATCACCGCGGCTGCAACGAGTATGGCCATGCTGATCGCAGGACGAGCTCTGCAGGGCTCAGCCGGCGGCGGTCTCATGCAGCTGGTCAATATCATCATCTCTGATCTTTTTAGCATCCGCAAGCGAGCGCTGTATATCGGAGCTATGGGCTTGGTCTGGGTGCTTGCGGGGACGACTGGGCCCCTGCTGGGCGGTGCTCTCACGCAGTATGCCAGCTGGCGGTGGTGTTTCTGGATAAACCTCCCGGTTTGCGGGCTCACGTTCGTTATCATGCTGCTCTTCTTGGACGTCCACAATCCTCGCACCAAGCTCAGCGATGGGATCAGAGCCATCGACTGGTTCGGGTCGCTGTCGATCCTGGCCGTGACCATCTTGCTCTTGCTCGGCCTGGACTTTGGAGGGGTCACCTACCCGTGGGACAGCCCGAGAGTGATCTGTCTGGTCGTCTTTGGAGCCCTTATGATTGGGTTCTTCCTCTACAGCGAAAGACGTCTCGCCAAATACCCTCTGATGCTGCTCAGCGTTTTTACCAAGGACCTTTCAAACAATGCGATAGCCATCGTTGCGTTTACCCACAGCATGGCATCCTTCGGCGTGGAGTACTATCTCCCGATGTATTTCCAGAGCGTCAAGGCCGCTACACCTCTTCAAAGCGGTCTTTTGCTGCTGCCTATGATGATCACCTGTGCAGCGGGAGACATCTTGGGTGGAGTCTTTATCCACCAGATCGGCCGCTATCGGGAACTCATTTGGGCGGGAACAGCACTGTTGACTCTGGGAACGGGCCTGCTCATCATGTGGGGGACAGCAACAAGCCTCGGGACGCTGATCGGTTTCCAGATCGTCTTCAGCGTCGGCATGTCCCTCTTATTCCAGACGCCCACGATGGCCATCCAGAACAGCGTCAGTCAAGCCGACACGGCCAACGCCACAGCGACACTGAACTTTCTCCGCAACCTGGCGACATCTCTGGCGACTGTGATCGGCGGCGTGGTGTTCCAAAACAGCATGACTTCGCGCTCCTCGTTCCTGGCTGCCAGTGGCCTCAGTGACGCCAACCTGACGTCCTTGCGTGGCGACGATGCGGCAGCTAACGTCGGCATTACCAGCACTATCGAGGATGCCGGCCAGCGGCTCGCGGTCGAAGAGGCCTTCGCCTGGAGCATCCGGAACATGTTCATCATGTACACGTGTATCGCTGCTGTGGGCATGGTGGCCAGCATCTTCATAAAGCAGCGCCACATGAGCAAGGAACATACCGAGACCAAGACTGGCATCGAGAATATGACGGAGCAGAAGACCTGAGCGCACAGCAAGCGGGCTGTCGTAGCCCGAGGTACTCAATTTCTCCCTACAGATTGCCTCCGAGCCATTGTCTGCCGAATCACCATACGCATTCGTGGGCTCCGAGCGCAAACGATCTGTTTGTCACATAAATGGGCACCCAGACAACCTTGCAATCGTTGCTGGCAACTCCAGGTTTCCCGCCAGCGTCGCAAGTCCCCCAGACGCGCCTCATCGTCGCTTTTCCGTTGCCTCCCTTTGCTCGAGTACTCCCACGGTCTCATTCACGCCATCGAGCACGTCGGCTGCAGTCGTGGGCGAGCTGTTCCAGAGCCACGCGCGCGCCAAATGGATCTCTCGGCAGCACGAAACGCAATCTGCTGGTATTATTGGATCCAATTTGGTACGTGTAAGACTGGCTGAGCCTGCTTCTCTGTGGTCTCCAGTGTTGGTATGCTCTTGAGTTCCTCCACTCACTTCACACTATTCTTAGGCCGAGGCACTGGCAAGTCTGAGCCTCTGCTCTGCAACTTCAACGATGCTACACACATCTGCCATTCCAGGTCTCCTATCTTTTCTCCTCTACTATTCACCTTTTGATAGCAACAAATGACGCCGTCCGGATTTGACAGACATTGTGCCTGTGCTTTTGGTTGGGCACAGGATCCAGATACAATTGTTTCAAGGAGTACTTCAGTCGATAGGAGGCCCTCTCTATAACATTTTCCAATGAAGCGTCTAGTTAATATATTTAAATTAAGTTAATAAAAGCGTTACGACACCAATTCGAACACTGTGTTTATCAGATCAAATCACTGTGTTATGAATATTTCTTAGATCAGATCACTGTGCTTAATATTTCTGGGAGTGTTTCACTGTGTTGAATATTTCCTGGAATAATTCACTGTGTGCAATGCAAATTACGCTAGGCAACTTTTTTCCCCCACGGGTTTCCTAGCCCTCGCTGGCCCTCCTTGGGCCTCCCTGGGCTTCCGCTTCCCTGGTCCTCTCTAGTCCTCTCTCTGTGGTCCTCATCGGCTCTTTTAGCCAGACCAGCCAGACCAGTCTAGCTGGCTAAAGATCGTTCAATGGCAAAGAGACTAGAGAATAAACGAGCAAACGTTGAGGATAAAAGGATGAGAGGATGAAAAGATAAGAAAATAAGAACGAAAGAACACAAAGGCAAAGGAAAGAGGAGTTAAAAACACGCAAGCTTAAGAAAAAAACAATATTTAAGACTAACGTTATAAAACAAAGTTTTGCTATAAATTTATTTATATTAAATATAGTAAAATACTCTAAAAAATAATTAGCATAGTAAAATATGCTAAAAAATAATTAACATAGTAATTTAATCTAATAAGCATAGTGTTTAAATTAGTGTTAGCTATATTAAGCAGCATTAGAATAAAATAAAGTAAAAAGCAACACTTAAAAAAACCTTTGTTTTATCTTTTCTATATTAGATATATTTATTTATTAAAAATTTTCATTAACTTAATTTTTTTTTTAACTAGCTGCCTTTTTTTCTTTATTTATTTTAGTTTTTAATAAATATAAGTTTTAATTTAATAAATTTAGTAAAGCATCCGCTTTTCCTTACACCTTGACGTGAAACTAGTTTTGTTACATTAGTTTATATTGCATGATTTTAGCTCTAGCTCTAAGCAACAAGGATGTTATGTAATTTTTATCGTGTTGGTGGCGTGCAAAACTGCCTCTGAGCAAGCTCGCTTGCAGGGCCGTGGTCTTCTGCCGCGGAGAGCAGGGATTTTGGTGTTTCTTTCCGTTTTCTTTTTTCCCTCTTAAGGTGAGGTGGGCGGTTCCTTGTCTTTTCTTGTACTTCCTTGTTGAACATTTCCAAAACAGTGGCAATTTTTCACGTTTAACAGGGGCCTAACGCCACCGACGATCTAGAGTCCCGTTGTGGTAAAGTAGGGAATCTCAATATATTGGTTTCAGTGTTATTGTTATTATTAGGTATCTAAATGCCAAGGAACCTTAGGCTAACGCTAAATATCCCTTAGTAACTCCTGCATAGGTTGTGCCTGCCTATAATCCCTAATAATTTGCCGCCCCTAAAATAAGCAACGTTTTTGTCAATAAACACATATACAACAACTATAATGTAAAATAAATTTATCGCTAAGCAAAATGCAACTAGCTTAGTCAATGTTAATAACTTCTCCACCAGCTTTTCTGCTATTTTCACCGCCCTTTTTATTGCCGTTATTAATATTGTTAGCCTAAAAGTTAACAATAAAATCTTTTATAATATTAAGCTATTAGTAAATAATTTTAATAGCAATATAAGCATTCTTATTAAGTTAGGCCAGCTTAGCAGTTCTTTTCTTAATCTAGCGCTTAGCAACTGCACAATTATTCTCTTCCTTTAATTTCTTATTAAGTATATTAAAAGCTTTTAACTTAGCTAAATAGTTTATTTATATCTTAAACTCTTTAAAGTATTACTATTAAATAATATTACAATCTTTATTAGCTTTATTAAATGCCTCTTAAGTAACTTTATAAGCAGTAGTCTTTTTATTAAACGTA